>OZ020514.1:51384733-51484733 GCA_963971425.1 Bryoerythrophyllum caledonicum | reverse complement strand
GTTCGCGGCGGAGGAGTCTTCCCGAGGAACCCTTCCCCCACATAGTACTCTCTGTGGGATTCGGCAGGCCCCCCCCTCCAATGGGTCTAGGAGAGTTCCGAGACACACTTTTTTTTGGAACACCACCCACTGTCCCTATCCCTACTGTCCCGATCCCACTGTCCCGACCCCACTGTCCCGACTCCCTACTGTCCCGACCCCACTGTCCCGACTCCCTTACTGTCCCGACCCCTACTGTCCCGACTCCCTTACTCTCCCTCTCCCTACTGTCCCGACCCCTTACTGTCCCGCCGCGACCCCTTACTGTCCCGACTCCTTACTGTCCCGCCGCGACCCCTTACTGTCCCGACTCCTTACTGTCCCGCCGCGACCCCTTACTGTCCCGCCGCGACCCCTTACTGTCCCGACTCCTTACTGTCCCGCCGCGACCCCTTACTGTCCCGACTCCTTACTGTACTACAAGGAATTGAGATGCAATTTATAATAACCTAGAATATGTTTACATTCATGGCATACTACAAACATTGAAAAATTAAACATAAATATCTAAGCTAGAATATCATTAACAACATTCTACAGACCTTATAAACTCGAACATGGAAATCTATGCAAGAAAATCATTCATAAGATTGTATAGTCCTTGTAAACCATAACATGAAACCCGAAACTAGAGAATTTTTCATAAGATTATACAAAACTAGTAAACTTAACTTCAAAACCTAAAACTAAAAATCATTCATTACATAATACGCACCTGGTAAACCTAACATTGAAACGTGAATTTGATAGTCTTTCATAGTATACCATAACTCTTATAAACCAAAATGTGAGAAAGAAAAATTCAATATCATTGAAAGGTTGGAAACTTACGAGTCAATTCAATCGTTTGCATTGCCGAATGGGCTTGAAATCCTCTTAAAGCGAATGCCCTACATGCAAGACAATATTCACGCTAATTATGTTAGAAGGTTATATGTAATAGCAATTCATCAAGAAAATGACGACAATTAAAGAAGAAGATCGTCATTCTCCTTGCCGACATCCTCAGATGATTAGAGTCACACTTGCGTGCTTAAAGATGTAAAAACACCTAATTTTGAACACGTATTTACTAACTCGAGTTTATAAGAACATACCTACCTCGAAGTATTGCTTGTTTCAAGGTGCCGCACTCTTTCTTAACGACGCAACTGCCAATCGCACCAATTAGAAGTCGTAACATTGACACACTTACATTCCGAACTTATAGGGATTAACACACTCATAGTTACACATTTACAACAATAACACGTTCTCAATGCTCATGCTAAGATCAAACCACCGACACTCAGAACGCCGCTACCTTCACATCCCTTACGCTCAGGACTCAAAAGAGGCACAGGCTCTTGCTTACACTGACACTAAGACCACATCATCCATCGCACAACACTCAGAGCAAAACACTAACAACAACTTTGAAAACAAAATGAAAAGATAAGGCAAAAACAATAATTAGAAAGGGAGGAGGAGGGATGGGAGAGAACCGAGAGGAAAGGTGAATGATGATTGGGGCAACTTGTCCATGACGGCTGAGATGCCTTCTTCATTCAGCTCTCCTCATGATGCTTCAAGTCATCATTACTATCACGTGAAGACTTAGACATCCCATCAAGTATCGAACTTAATTTCAGAGTTTGCAGCTGAAAATTGAATAAAATAATGGGTTGTTTAGATCAATTGACGTATAAATATTGTAATTCCATTATCAATACTAGAATGTGGAATGTAATAATTTTATACTAAATTTGTAATACATATTTTTACTGACCCCAATATTGTCAAGAAAGTCATTTCCAGTGAATGGTACACCACAAATGAATTAATCACAATCGACTTATTCCATAACGATAAGTGAGGGACCCGATCTTGAGTTCAAGTATTTTACACTTAACATACAAAAATGTACTAGAATCTAGCAAGACATACACCTTTGGATTGGCAATTCAAATAACATCTTTCATTTGGGGGTCATTTCAATATCTCAAGCTTATCATGCTCTAAGACCACACCACTCATGTAGAAAACATGACCACTTTGCAAATTATCAATCCAAAACCTAAGTGCAACAATAATCTAATATAAAATTCTCATGTGTCATTGAATCAAGCCCAATACAAATACAAACTTTTATAGCTATTGTATACATCAATTTCTACACCTTGTATGTGAAATTCAAATTGAAAATGAACAAGCGGTATTTATCCTTCACTAACAAATGAATTTCAACACATGGTAAATGCATGTATTGCCAATTCCTTGAGCATATATTGTCAAATACAAATAATCTTGATGAAACTATGAAGGCTATTGGAAGTTTAAGGTAACATTTCATATTAATGGTAGGAGTTTATAATACGAAAATGAATTTGAATGAAATCAATGCGTAATGCATAGGACTTTTATCATTTGTATTCCTAGCTTATGTTTTCAAAAAATTCGATACTCCTCTCTCTAGAAAAATTGTTCAAAAGTAACCATCATTTTAGTGTAAAATCATCAAAAGGATATATAGAATCTCCTTTGAAAGTGATTTGTGACTTATTTGTTGTCCATATTAAAGAGCTTCCATTTAATAAGCTTCTCATTCAAAAGTTCATCGAATTTTAAGATATTAAGACGGTTTTTCATTTGAATGATTTACGGGTTATCTTAAATTCTAATTCCTTAATCTCATATCTAAAGCCTTAAACCATGAATCCCAAACCCTAAATCCTAGACCCCTGACCGATTTGTGATAAACCTGACACTTGGAACCCCCAATTTAAGTCCCTGAACACAAAATCCTAAAATATTATCCTAAGTTTGAAATCCAAAAACTCTAAATCCCATACTGTACACCCTGAATCTATAACCTTGATCCCTTAACCTAGTTTTATATGTTTATGAGTTGTATCCATTATGAATCATTGGATGAGGAGTTCAAAAGTACTGCTGAATCTTCACAATCACCCGATAAACTCAATTTCTAAGTACAGTTAGACAAGTACAAGGGATTTTCAATATAAGCAAAAGAATTTTTAAGGGAAGTCCTTGGAATTTTAAATACAAGCAATGGAATTTTAAGCCAACTCTAAGGGGTTTTCAATACAAGCGAAGGAATTTCAGACAATTTCAAAGGCTTTGGTACACAAGCAATGGAATAATTTAAAGACAAGTCTAACAAATTCTTTATACAAGCAAACAAAGTTCTTAGACAAGTTGAATGGTTTTTTTATACAAACCTGGGAATTTGTTACATATGTAAAAGGAATTTTTATACAAGTCAACGCAATGTTTTATCCAAGTTCAACGAATCAATTATACAAGGGTTTTATGGATTATCCTAAATCTCGAGTCCTAGTCTAAGATCCTAAACTCGGAACCTCTAATCCTGAATCCTAAACCCTAAATCCTCAATCCTCAAGACCATGAAGTCTGATTCGTCAACGGCAACAACGGAGATAGGATAAAATATATCACTGAAATTGTTCTTGAATAATGGAAACATCCAGTGATCATGAAGATTACAAGGTATAATAGAACTAATAATGAACATACAACAAATTCTGTAATAGATACAATCATTAATCTATTTGACTACATTTAAAGTTCAGGGTTCCGATTTTAGGATTTTGGGTACGAGGTTGCAGACTTAGGTTTCCATTTTAAAGATTATAAGTGGAGGATATTAGGTTTGTGTTAATAGCTTTAAGGTATGGAATTCAGAGTGGTAGGTTTATGATCCTAGCTTCAAGATTTGGGATTCAAAGTTCTAAGTTTAGGATTTTATGATAAGGGTTTTTTACTAAGGGTTTCAAAATTGAGAGCATTGTCTTTGTTTTCAACGAGCGTGAGAGCGTCTGAAGAACATCTTCATCTTTGTATTTATTTGAACTTAGGCTGCGAGCTTTTAGTTGTAAGCTCAGCTTTACCTTCATGGCCATCTGAGATTGACCTTGCGTCGATCTGAGCTTCACCTTTCTATTGATCTTGAGCTTGGTTGCTACAAGTTGTGATTCTTCTTTCTCTGGTTCTATCACAATCTACAATAAAGCCTCCTTCCTCTACTTTGTATGCTTTGGTGATTTCAAATATTTTGAATATGCAAGTACTGTGGTGGTTTTTAGTATTGATGTTGTTGTAAGTAAGTAAGGAGCATAGTTTGTAAACCAATTTAGATTGTCATTGTGTTGCGGTGGTTCGTATAGTTGTTGTTGTTTTAAGTTAGTCTATATTGTATTCCGTAAACTACTTCTACATATGATAGGAACGTCTATTGTCGTTGCGAAAATCAACAAGTTTAGTAGTTATACTATGATCTTAAACGTACAAGATGTACACTAATAATGTGGATGAATGTTGATTTGGGTGCAAATTAAAATCTTGGAAGGTTGCAAGATCTTACTATCCTTGAGGATCAATCAAGGATGATCAAAAGTTCCTAGAATTTTACGATCTCTTTGGTGGTGGATGAATGTCGATTTAGGTGTTGCAGAAAACCTCAGAAGATTGTAGAATGTTACTATCTTTGAGCATCGATCGAGAATTATTGAAGGATTAAAGGATCTTACAATTTCTTCGAATGCGCACCTTGGTGACCGCCCAAAAGTACCATACCGATTTGTTCGTCACAAGAAGCAAACTGACGAGAAGCTAAACTCGTTTGTTATAAAGACTCTATTGGAAGAAATTCTAGCAATGAGTTCACAGTCACGTTGTTCTGACAAATGCGTCCAATTAATCAAGCCCTAGAATACCCTCTTTATTCCATATAAGTTTTGGCTAAAAGACTTTGACAAATGCTAGGATCATGCAAGGTCTATGGGTGGACAATTGAGGATCAATTAGGGATCGTTGATGATAGCTATACTCGTTTGTTTGGGTAGTCGCCTTGGAACCATGCAAGCACTTGGTACAACTACGACTATTATCAATGAGACTATTGATCACATGCCTTATCAGATGCAGATAATAGGACCAAACTAGATGGACACTCTCAAGTTTATGCCGTCTGGACATAGTTGGAAGAAGATCCACGCTGATGCTACAAAGGTATTACTCAACATAGTAAACCGCATCAACCACTTTTTGCATTCACGTGTACATTGAGCATCTCATGATTATGATTATGTGTTAAGAGAACCTCCATCTTTGCTTTGTATACCTAGTTCATGGTAGAATCTTACGACTCTAAAAGGATGGTTGGAACTAACAATCCCCAAGAGGATGGTTGGATCTTAAAGTCTTATTGTTTTCTGGTTCTTCTAAATTTGGATGAGGTTCAGTACTCACTTGGCACTCACCTTATGCACTCAATGTTTGGACTCATTTGTAGACAAATCTATAGTACCAGTTGCCTGCGATTTCACAATCTCCTATAAGTAGAATGAAGAAGGAGCACTTCAACAATGTTGCGGTTAAACCCGTTGGGAGTTCAATTGCAAAGTGTACCCTTTGTGCCACTCTATTGCACTAGAGTAATAGATCAGTGAAGGATTCCCCCAAATATATTTCATTTCTTAAGCAAAAATTCACTGCAACCTCCAAGCTTCGTGTAGACTTGTGTACCAATCTTGTAAATAAGAGTCTAAGCGGTAGAAGGGCAATATTCTCTGTATTAGCCACAATAAAATGAATATAAACCAGAGCGCTATCCCTTGTATGAAAGTTTCTACCAAACTTGCTTCACCTTTGAGTCAGTTCCCAATGAATGTTATAGGTATGGTTGCGCACGAACAAAGATATGGTGCCTATGCTTATGACTCCACGGTCTTATGGCTAGAAGTTTCTAAATACACAATTTCCTCCCTTGAAAGATTGTTTTAGTGTTTGGAGGAACCACCTATTTGTGAATCAAGAAGAATTTTTCCTCATGTGTTGGCCAATTCTTTCTTTCAAGCCATGCTCACAAGGAAGTCTAGATGTATTGATCTCTTACCTCCGATAACGAGTAAGGTAAACCCCCCCATAACCGTCAAGTTAAGCAGTTTGCATATATAGAGAACCTAGATAATAGTTAAATTATTTTTCAGTGATAGCCAATAGAATTACAATTTCAACCCAAGTGATTTCATATTTTTCCGATGTGTTATGAATTAGTTATGAATTTTCAAAGGCACATGTGAAGAAAGTTGGGTGAGCGTCAGTAGGTGGGGGCCATGACCCTTCCACAAATGGCCTAAAACTGCATGCATAACAACCAAAAACCGGCAATGAGTCAACCTTAAACTAATTCTAGAAATATTCCATTTTCTCCACTCTTGCATGTACAATAAGTCTAGAAGATCCCATTCCCCTATAACCACCAACTGTGCATCCAATTCATGCCACCCTTGCCTTTACTCCCACCATTAAAAATAGAGAGTTGGTTACATGTGCATGTAGTGGCGGTTTTTAGTGAAAACGTAGCTGTCGGCCATGGGATATTGGCGGTTTTAGGGTGGCTTACATTAACTCAAATGTACCGCTCCTCCTTCCACAAAAGTAATCTCTGTAGCTTGACAACTTAGCAAAGGATAATAAAAACCAATTTCTCATGGCGTTCTTATTGATGATGATATATCGAAGGGTGTTCAAAGAAATCCAAGTTGGTTTCTTATAAGTGGGGCACACGCATGAAGATATTGGTGCTTACTTTAGCCACTTGTTCAAGACCTTGAAGAGTCAAAATACTTATATTGTCGTGGATTTTATGATGTCTTTCACACAAACGCAAGACTTGGGTTTTATGCCTGAGTTTGTTCAAGAGGTTGTTCGTTTCAAATCCTTTGTTTGAGGTTATATTTGTGATGGTATTGACAGACTTGTTGGCTTAGGGGACATGAACCTTTTTTAATTTTATGTAGATGAAGAAGGGTGGCTTGTCATGCAATTTATAGAACTTGCAGTTCATGCACACTGGCTACCCAGAGACAAGCCTGCTATTCATTTTTGATGGGAGGATGCCGACGAGAAACCCATGATATATATCGGCCTCCTAAATTAGGTACCTTTTACGCGATAGTAGGACATCGAGGTTCTTTCTTTTATAGGCAATTTACACAAGGCAAGAGAAGGTTTCCAAAGATCTTGATATAAAGTTCTTCATCAAGTGAGGAATTTGAGGTTATTTAGAATTTTGAGAACAAGGGATGTTTGAAAGTTTGGATTTTCAAATGGAATTTCGACCTTATATCAAATATTGTAATAGATTACTTCCTAAACTAGAGAAACCTTTTCCTTCCACTCATGTGGCCTTGATAAAAGGCTTCTAGCCAATTCATGATTGGAGAGTGATTGATCCAACTTGGTTATGCCTCATAACCAGTGGAGATGTCACAATTGAAGATGACAAATTTGCTCTTTAATGCGGCCTAAGGAAAGAGAAACCAAAAGATGCCTTGAATCCATGGCGAGATGTCGGAACAAGATCATGGGTCTTTATCCATCCTTCACACTCCAAAATTCACAATGACTCCAAAAATTGAGTCTATGTAAGAAACACACAACTTCAAATGACAATGCCACAAACACGGATGATCAAAATCAAAAGCTATAGAAAACAAAATTGTAGAAAATAAAGATTTATACTATATCATGTCGGAAAAGAAATGATTCCAATTACTACAAAGTAAAGAAAGATCTTGAAGCAAAGTATGTACATAGACTTGGTTTTTTTGCACTACACCTAAAATGTCACTTAAAGATTTGTCTACCGCCCCTTTGCAACCAAAACAAGTGCAATTTAATCAGGCATGCTAGCATACAATCTCTTACACTCTTCTACACTAATAGAAAAGAAAACTTCTTGCACTCGCTCCCATAATTGAAGAATACCATTAGGAGGAGTAGAGTATGAATTTAATTGCCGTTTGAGAGAAGCCCATACATTTTCAATAGGATTTAGTTCAAGGGCCACTACAAGACACAAAATTATTGCCTTCCAAACTAATCTGAACAATTTTTGCTAAATGAACACTAGCATTGTCATGTTGGAGAATAACTTCTTCAACATTGAATCCCACATCCCGCAATGTAGAATACAAATCTGGCTCTAAAATATCCATGTAGCATCTAGCATTTAAATGCCCTTGTATACTGTAACACCATATTCAACATATTGGGAGATTTCCAGGACTTTGAAAGGTATGAATGGTTTTCTCAATAGTAATTATTTGTGCACATTTAGCTCGACTCGAGCTGAATATGTACCCATATTGAACATAATGGAAAAATTTCATAGTGTAAATTCATTAAACATTTGCATGTTTAGGTCGACTCAAGCTTCACATAATATTTTGGGAGGCTCCCAATCTCCCAATATAATGAATATGGTGTTTTGTGCAATGCCCCTGATCCTTTAGAAGTCAAACAACTTCAAAGCATAATGTTGCCTCCACCATGCTTGACAGTTTGATTGACATCACTTACAAGAATGTTTTCTTTGTCTTCAACTCAGCACTAAGCTTTCCATCTGAGCAAAAAAACATAATTTGATTTCATCACTAAATACCATCCGCTTCCAATCACTCACTATCCAATTTTTGTGATTTTGAGACCTTGCTTTTATGATCTTCTCACTTAAGAAAGGCTTTTCAATTTTTCTAGAAGAAGACAATCCTTGTTCTCTCAACGCATTCCCCAAGGTATTATCACACATTTCTATATATGTCTCTCTTGTCAGCACTTTTGGAACCTCTATTGCGGTTTTTAAAACTCCAACAATTACTAAACGTGAAACATACCGCTTCGACCGCTTTGTAAAGACTTTAAGACGACCTCTTTTAGACAAGTCTAAGTTTAAGTGTGGCGCTTTCTCACTCTATAACTACAGATTGTGATAAACCCAAGCTTCTTGTAATCTTTCTACCGCTATTTTTTTTTCTACAAAATTATCTTCTTTGATTATAGGAATCGGCCTCATCCTTCCTTACAACTCCTACAAATCACAAGAAGTGTACAAGACAATCAAATACAAATTGAGGAAAATATTATCAAATTTCATGAAGAAACAAGAACAAACAAGATACCGAAGAAGGTAGCAAGAAAGGCCTCAAAAATTGAGTCTATGCACTCTCGAAGCTTTCCTCTTTGTCACTTAAACCTTTTGGAAGATAACAATGTCATCATGACATCATGTCAAAGTCAACTTGAGGTTCTTTTTCATCCGTATTCTACATCCACTAAAAATCTCATTATTTTCTTACCAAGTGGCTTTGAAAGTGCTTGTCCATAACATTGACTTTCTTTTTGGAGTGATTGTATCTTGTTTGGTTAAGGAGGGCATGTTCAACAGTCGAACATGAAAGAGGACATGCAGACTTTGGGAAGTTCATTATTCGATTCCAGAAGCCAAGAAACCAATTCAAGAACTAAAAGAAGAATTATGAGGATTGTTAAGAAACAACGTGGGTTCTGGAAAAACAACGTTCACCTCAAGTTTTTGTTATTGCCGTCGTATTTGCCTCTGCATTGAGTAGAACGAACCGCAAGACTTGAACAATTTCAAGGATGGACCAAATTGCACCATTGGCTAACTTTGAAGTTTCAAATGTGGCAGACCTTTGACCGTAATAGGATTCTCCAGCGACATCGTAGGATCTTGCGACCTTGACCTCCTCGCAACCCAGCTATGACTTTCCACAACACGATCGAGCTATAATTTTGTAGAAGTTTTTAAGCAAAAATTTCTCATCTCTGGTCTTTTTCTTGAAGTCTTCTACGAAGATAGTAGAATCCTACGATCTTGCTACTTCTCGCTACCTATGATAAATTGTTTACATCCATTTTATCATAATGCATACAATTTGGTGTTGTTAGTAGTTGTTGACAGTGTATGAGCCCTCTTTAGATACTTTTGATTCTACCCTTAACTGCTTGTATGCTACATTGTTTTTCTACCGTTTGGTGCAATTTATACATCACTCTTATTTCGTAATTTTTAAAAACTCTTCGAGGAAAATAGTAGAATCCTACGATGGTGCCTCTTAAAGTTGCTTATGTAAAATGCTCACATGTTTGATAACTTTTATACATAAACCTAGGTAATGTCATAGTTTCTTTACAATGTATTAGCTCTATTCAAATATTTTTGTTTCTAATGGAACCGCTTACATGCTACATTTAGTTCTCATTGTAGATGCAATATATACATTATTCTTCTCACTTCTACTACTACCAATCAATGGGATGGTAAAATCTTCCTATCTAGTAATGCAAGGTCACTTCTCATTTTCATTATGATCCTCCTATCCTTGCAAGGTCACTTAGTACATCATACATTCTTACAATTTATCAATTGTTTCTCTCGTAAATCTTTTAAATTTCAAAATTTATTCACCATCTTTGTTAGATTATAGGATATTACAAAACACCTCTATGTCAGTAGATTATTGGTTTTCCCTAGACTAAATCTGGACTTTGATCAATCTAGACTTTCAAATTTTGATAAATTTACTTAAATGTGGCAAATTTGAATTTTGATAAATTTACTTAAATGTGGCATGTCTACAAGGTATCAGAATATGGGAAGAGCTTGGCAATCTTTAACTTCATGTGAAAGGTTATTTAAGTTGCCTTAAAAAATAAGAACAAGCACGTACTCCCTCAAAAGCTCGTAGGAAAGAAATTACAAGATCCAAAATAATAGGTTCAAATCATGCCTCACGACCCAAATATGCATCCACTAACCTGAAAAGGACCAGTTGTACCTACAAAGTATAATGGTTTTCACTTGGATTGCAATCATCTTTCAATTTATATAGTCAAAATTCACCAATTTTTAACAACATCATCTCATATAAGTTTAGATGAAGATCCAACTAGTACATTCTCAATAAGTTTATTTTGGCAGTTTTTAATCGATTGAGTAATGACAGTCACTTTAGAGGAAAGCTCGATAACATGATGGCTATCATCTTGAACATGACTTCAAATGCTATTGGTTTAGTTTAGTAGATGATTCTCTGTCTTGATTGTAAAATGGGAGTTGTACACATCCATGTTGGTTGTCTGTCAAGGATCACACTATCCTACTCCTTTGGGTTCATCGCTAAAAGTATGAATTCATGGTTTAATTTTATGTCTCCTGCACTTGAACCACATTTAGAATGTGATTGCAAATGGAGGTTTTCTCTCTAATTCTTGATTTTTAGATACTCGAAAGGTTATATTGAAGGTGAACATTATAGTGGTGTAAACATGGCTTGTTCATTGAGAATCTTGCATATTACGGTGATGTAATCATGACTTGTTTAATGGTTGTTGCAGTCAATGAAGAGCTTCTAGTTTAAAGGTGCATATTGTTGTAGAGCCTGGAATTGATTAGTCTTGTAAATGTACAACATTTGTATTGATTTTGGAAACCATGTGTTCATTCATGACTACATTCTTGTTTGTATACTTTTCCATGGATTTTGACCGTCAAGGTGTTTTCTGTAATTATATGTTGCATTGATTAGGTTTTTGGATCGTTTCCACGCTGATCAGATGGCCTTGTCATTTTTAGAGTGAAGGCACTTCATGCAGCTCACTCATTCTTAATGACGACAAAAAGCTCTTGGCTATCAAACGTGCGGAACACCAATTGCTTTAAGGCGATCTTGAGTTTAACACTGAGATAGAGCTCTCGTCTTTAGTGCATCACCGCAACCTCGTTATGCTAGAGGGCTATTGCCATGATGAGGGCAAGCATGTAGGAGAATTCTTGTTATTTTTTGTACTACTTCGAGTACAAATGAATTAACTCATGACATGTGTTGTTTTTGCATGCAAATGTTGGTGTATAAATATAAGTTAAAAGTGTCATCTTTGGGACTATTTGTCTTGTAACCATTACTTTTCCTACAAATTCGAGGCTCTTGGACTCATTACATGGGAAATTATTCAAGCTTATATTATTAATATTGGCAATTATAATGGTAACATTGGCATTTTAGGTCCACAACCTTGCTATATGCTGCAAATTCTAGTTTGAAGTGATACCATTTGTGTATTTTGTATACACTTTTGTATTTAGTTGCGTTGCAGCTTAGGAAGCAAGAGAAGACAACTAAGACTAGAGAATAGTTGAATATTAAATTTGAGGGATTTGGAAAGGCGGGCTTGTACAAGTGCCACAACCAAATCACGAACTAATTTGGAATGCCCAAAATTTCACAATGTTTGTTATTATATTTTTAGAAATAATGAACTTCAATAGAGCCTAGTTTTCTCTAAGTAGAATCTTAAATGTGAATTTTATATAATGAGCCATGTGTTTTGTTACCACTTGAAGGTACAAAGTAATAGTTAACAACATACCAATTCATTTAGATATCTTAATTTGACTAGACTGTGTCATGTGGCCGTGGAAGTTCCTCAATGGACATGCCACGAGAGAAGCATTGTAGTGAAAAAACTATGAGCCAAAAATCCACCGTGGAAATGCTATAGAGGAAGTGGGATCCACAATGTTCTAACGTGCCTTCTGCTAGTGCGAAAGTGTAATTGCTACCATAGACAAATTTGTGTGGGAGCACACAAGGACCTTAACGTTCGCATGATGTCCATAGGAAACACACCTAAGGCTTCACACCTACAAAATCACGTCTTGGCAAGGGCTAAAGCAGCATTTGGCAAAAAAATTGGTGGTCTTAAAGGTATATGCAATATTTAAGTATATTTGGACTTCAAAATGAAAACTAGACCCTGAAATCTAGACTTTGAAAACCGAATTAGGTTTCATCGAGGAATCTATCGATTCAATTTACGTCAAAGGGTCTACCAATTTGAGGTACGTTGGGAGATCTCCCAGCTTAAGGTATATTGAAAGATGTCCAAATTCAAGGTACAACAAGGAATCTCTCAATTCCAGATAAGTTGAGGGATCTCTAAATTCAAAGTATTTCGATGTTTAGGTTACATCGAAGGGATGTTTGAAGACCTCCCGATTCAAGGTATGTCGAGGGATCTCTTAGTTTAGGTTACATCGAAGGATCTCTTGATTCAAGGTATGTCGATATATCTTCTGATTCAGATTATGTCAAGGGATTGTTACAATACAGGTCAAATCAAGAGATGTCATTTTTTTTGCAGGATCTGGAGGTGCCTTGAAAGATCTCTCGGTTCATCAAAAAGAATATCCAAAGGTCCGTAAACAAGCAAGAAACGCATGAGAAAAATAGAGTTCCAAGCAGGCTCAAAGTAGAAGTAGAATAGTGATTTGAAAATTTATTCATAGAAATAACTCAATGACAAAAATTGGCCATAAAAAATGGAGTGAGAATCCATCCAATTACGTAACCGGCTAAGTACTCTATAGTATTTCCTCTAAGTGCCATGATTCAAGCATTCTTCGTCCAAACTTTCCATCCATCTGACGACCACGCAAGTACTCCTTCATCGGGACATAAGATTGCAGCCAAACAATGAACGGAAGCAATATTGTTGCTACATTAGGTATATTGTTCAACGATTCTAACATGCAAGTGGTGAGCAAAGAGCAATGAGGCTAAAGTTAGGAAGGAATATTTCACATTTAAGAATATTTCCAAAAATATTCCATTTAACCTAAAAAAGATTTTTTTGGTCCTATTATGGTGGATTTTGCAAGGTCTTTAGTGATAGCTTGATTGTGAATGGAAGTGTATATAGCTTCTTTGGAAGTCAATTGTTAAACATTTTGAAGGGTTTGGGACAAGATTTGTTTGCGTGGTGCTCATTTGCGAGACTAAACTAGATGAGCTCTTTGGATGATATATTTTTAGATGTACAAAGTTTTTGGACTTCCCGATCCATCTACAATTGTCCTCTTTATTGCATGGATCATTCATTGAACTTCTTAACATTGAAGGAGGAGGGCCAAAAGACACATTGGTACCTAATAACTTAATAGGCACTTGTGCAGTTTTTGTACTCTGAGGCTCATAATTTTTTACTTGAAGTAGATTGTAAATAGATAACGTCTTTGGTACAAAGGTGGCCTCATTAGCACTCCTATAATTTTGCTCTTCATGATAAAAATATTCTTTGAAGGCGACAAAATTTCAACGAAGGGAAAAATGGCTCCTCTTTACCAAGGAACCTATTTAAGGCTTGGAATTTGTATGTCATTTTTGCCACTAACGTTTGTGCTTAAAGTTTAATGAAAAAAATAGGATTTTTCCTACAAGGTTCATGATTTTGTGGTCTCTTAGCAATAGTACCCTAGGTTTCAGAAAGTATTTTTTAAACATGGCAAGCCTAGAAGGGTCCATTGTACAAAAGTGCCAATTGAGATTCCAAGGTTTCATGGAATTTTGGATCCTTCAATTTTTCTTGAGTATAATTGAAAAAATATGGTGATTTTTTGGCGCTTTGCATTAGCACCCGACGCATTAGCAAGTGTTTTTTGAATTTAAGTTCTTAGTGATGTGAGAAAAGGCTCCACCGTACCAAATAGCATATTCAGGGCTCTAAATTTGCTTCTAGATTAGGATACATAATTTCTTGCTTCAAATACATTAAAGACCAATGTTCCATTGTTTTTGTAGTTTCAGAACCTTACAAGATTTCTTTAAGAGAAAAAAGTGCTCCTTTTTACCAAAGAGGATGATTAGGCCTAAACATCTTGATGTCATATTCTATCTTAAAGTTTTGGCTTCAAATACTATAGAGGGAATGTGGTATGGCTCTGCAAGTTTCAAGCTATTCTAGCCTAGTTGCAATTGATATAGTCGTGAAAACATTTTTAGAAGGTGACAAGATTGCAATGACAGAAAAAATGGCACTTTGGTACAAAAGATCCAAATTGGGGCTCATAAAATTTATGTATTTCTGGGCAAACATGAAAAAAGGGACAAGTAACTTGCCATTAGAACAATAACTAAAAGAGTGCGTACTTAGAGAGCGTTACTTTGTAGAAATTGTTGAATTTCATCAAAGCTTAAACTTGGGACAGGAATGATCTTGTTGACCTCCAAATTTTCTTCGCATATAAAGCAGTAGACATAGTAAAGGCAGGATTGTCATAAAAGATGGACATGACCTAAATCCGGCAGACCAGACGGAGAAGCGGATAGATTAATCGGTTCCCAAGAAATTATGCACCTAGCGGGGAACAAAAAAAATTATCTAGTTCAAATTTTCTTTCACAAATGACCAAATGTAAGAAGGATATGATATGGAAAATCACTTCATGACCTAGAAAGCCACATATACAAAGGGGCGTGAGCGTTTGGAAGCGGGGGGGAGGGGGGCACAAGCGTCTTGGAGGGGGGGTGCAAGCGTCTGGGAAGGGAGCCTGAGCTTCTAAGAGAGGGGGGGGGGCGAGCGTTTGGGAGGAGGGAGGCGCAAGCGTCTGGGAGGAGAGGGGCAAGCGTCTGGGAGGAGAGGGGCAAGCATCTGGGATGGTGGAGCGCGAGCGTCGAGGAAGGGGGGTGCGTACGTTTGGGAGAGGGGTTGCGTACGTTTGGGAGAGGGGTTGCGCACGTCTGAGAAAGGGGGCGCGAGTGTCTGAGAGGAGAGGCGCTAGCGTCTAGATAGGGTTGCGTGAGCGTCTGCACATTTGGAGGGTGTTCAAGTTCTTAAAATGTTCTTTCAGGTTAAAAAAGTTTGTTCAAGGGTGGTTAAGAAGTTAGGGATCAACCCAATGACAAGTGTGAACAATTTGCATTCACACATTGAAATACTCGTCATTCATAAAGTGTATAATGAGCCGAATAATTGTAGAGCAAAAAATATGTCATTTGATTTAAAGTCAAAGATTTACAAAAATTATAGTGGCCATTGTCCTCCTACTATTGTATAGTGTGCACTACTTGATATGTGTACTCGACCTTATCTACTCTCGCCGTGCCGCTTGGTCTTGTTTCATTCTCACAAAGAATGTATTTCCTTGCCCGCATTTAAGTCCACCAAAATGGACCATCTACGTTAGTGAGATTATACAACATTTGCGAGTTTCTCATATGTTCCAACGTTTTCAACGTCGCTGGACTATACTCATTAAAAAGATAGACAATGGCATTGTTTCTCCATAACTCTCTTTACTCTAAAATATCCGTGTGGAATGCAATCCGGCTATCCATGTCTAAATTTCCGCAATGACTTCTGATCAACTTCCCCGCTTTGTTCCATTTGAGGCCTTGAGGGTGTTGACCAAACTAGAATTGATTGTTCTTGGAATCCAATACCTGTTCAAAGTTTGGTAGAAGATATTTTGCTTGCCTTGGTCACTTGGAGCAGATCCAAGGATCTTCTGGTACACCCTCACAATCTCTTAGTGGTGTTCTTTCACCTAAACTTGCACTAATGTCATTTTTGAACACCAAATGCGTATTGGCACGCAAACCCTAGATCAAATCTTCCTCCCATTGATTGCGATACCCTTCACCAGAAGTGTTCTCAGGATTTCTCTCATGGCTTGGTGGCACGTATAGAGTCAATCTAAATACCTCGTATAAGGGTTTGTGGAACGAAGATCTGAAGCATGGGCAAAATCATCTAACAAAAAACAAGCCAATGAAGCACATTAGATGGAACTTGCGCTAGTACGATCCAAACGCCCATGCATCCTCTGGCCAAACGAACTGTAACACACCGTACATTTGGTTTCATCTAACATCCATAGTGCTAGATTTTGCCAAAGTTTTCTACCTTGAACTCGTGGCCTCATTTCAAGATCATGGATGACGTCCTATTTGCGTGATCAAGATCCAACTTTGGCTAATCAATCAGCAATAGATCAATTGATTGCCTTGGTAAGTCAAATGGAAACAAATTTTTAAAATTGGCCCAAAATGTAAGGCCAAAATCCCTTTGCACGTTGTGCTACAAATATTCATTATCAATCATCTTGAATTCCATTGCCATTTAACAACCGCAATTGACATTGAGGATGGCTGCCACCTTCCATTGGTAGTATGATTCAGCCAAGACTGAAACAGAAAGGCGCAATGCATCATTTGCACTCCTCTATGCGATCACTTTCTCCATTTCAACGTTGGTTAGAAATGACAATAAATCTTTATTGAATGGACCATTACTGTCCACATACAATCGTGCAAATCGGCCCATGCGAGTCACAATTAGTGGAACATGTTGTTTAGCTATTGTGCAAATATCTTTTAAGACACCGACCGCTGTAATATCAACAACATTGTTGATGATGCTGTCATCCACCTTGGGGACATTATCAACCAAAATTGGTTGGATCGCTTGGACTTGGTGCATTTGTTGCCCTTGTTGCAATTAATTCCACAAATTAGTGAATTATGTGTCCTTCATTGCCGTTTCCAACATTAGATTTTAGATGGTTTTATTGCAATTGCGCAATGAAACCATCTTTATCTGCAAGTTAACTTTGCAACTGCAAATGACACACCGTGAACTATGGTAGTCAATATCGCAAAAGGATCAAAATATACTTTGACTATCAAATACTAAGCCAAAATTGCTATATCTCATAGCGGAAGTTAGAGTCCAGAATTTCAAAGTTGAATGGCTTTGCCATTAGCTCGTCAACCACTTTGAAGCCTGACGAATAGTTGATTGGATCTCATTCTAGTAACTTGCCGATCTTCACTTGAAAAGCACTATAGTTGATGGTTAATTAAAAGAATGGCGAGTCTGATTGTTTTGCCCAAATTGCTCTAGCCATCCATCCAACAAAGTGCAGCCCAACTACCACCATTCCACCACAATGTGTCCTCTTCTATACTCTTTGTACAAAACTTTATAACTCCTAGGTATGCAACATGACATATCATGGCTTCGTTAGACCGTTGTCTTAATTTCTCCTTTGGATAAGATGTCGTTGGCATTATCCCAACAAACTTCATGTATGCCAAAGTGGCTCTCACACCCACAATGCGCACCTTCTAAACTTATCCATATCCGTTGATGGCATCATACCCGGAGAGTCCATAGAATCCAACATCTTCTGAAGTAAAATGCACATTGTGCAATATATGCATCTCCATTGCCGGCTTCATTGTTTGTTCATTCCAAGGTATCTCTTTTGCATGAATGGCTAAGAACCTGCCAATTGAAGTCTTCACATCCTTGAGGAACTTGCGGAGTTCTAAGTCTTGAGGCAGATGCTCGCTCCCTCAAGGTTATTTCAACTTGCAATCGAATACATGCGATGCAGTACTCGTGCATTGAGTGATCACTCTCTCCATGAATGAGGCATAGTGGTACATGGTGTATATGTCCTTATACAAGTCAAAACTCTCTAAAGCGCGCACAAATTGTTACTGGAGGACAGCTTGTGGGCACATGATTCCGCACTCTCCCTTTTCCAAGTACACTTGATGGAATTGCACCATGTTAGTTTTATACCACCAACGATGATATTGTATTGCCACACTTCAAAGTAATTCAGTATACTCCTTTGGTGGAAACTCCGCATCCTCTTTGTGCGCAAATATGTTTTGTTTTGCCCTCCTAGACGGTGCATTTGGTTCATTGAAGTGATGAAAGCTCGACAGTGCAACACTTAAAAGAGAGAGCTCAGATACATTTGGAGCATTTATATCAACTTGCCCGGGGCGCTTTCCATTATAACGATATGAGGCCATTGCAATAATGTTCAACCTACACAAACAAGATTTAAAAAAAAAAGGCTAAAATCCTCCTCCCTCTCAAATGTGTGGTGGCTCTCCTCTTAGTTCCTAGCAAAGTACATATAGTACTAGGACAAGCACTAGGAGAGGGTTACTAAAAGGCTTGCACGTGCGCAGGTATGCGCCATCTTGCACGCCTCCGACCTCTAAATTTGTACCCGCCCGATCCCTGAAGTCCATACACACTTGGCCCATAACCGTGTACGCGCGCCTCCAAACGCCACGCGCCCGGTCTTGTTAAGTACGAGCACGTCCAGGTTAAATAATGGTCCTCCTGATTACTTACGCGCCCGGCCTCGTTTAGTACGCACCGGATTCCACGGAACACACGCATTGGACCTATCCATGCGCCAGACCATTAGCTGCTTGAAGCGGCTCCCAAATTCCACGTGCCCGAACTCTATTTGTATACACGAGACCATTAGGCGTACGAGCCCGACCCTCTTACAAATGTGTTTGGTCCCTCTACGACATGCACAACCCACCATGTCGCGTGCGCACCCGTCCACATGAAATAATTGATGAGGTCGCGTCCGGCCCATCTCACATTACTTCACTTTGAAATTGTGGCCTTCAACTATCTTTTTTAGGTGGTTGACTATGTGATCTTAGAGTGGAGTAATGTGAGATGGGCCGGACGCACGCATTGCTTCTCATCTTCACTACCTTGGTTTAGGGTCTATATTAATAAATAAGACTAACTTGGATTATATTGAAATCCAATGTGGTAATTGTACCACTGTGCTCCTCAAATGTATTTATGGAACAACTATAATATATCAATTATTCCACACTTAGTCTAGAGCTCTAATTTTTTATTTTTTTTGGAACTAGAGTTTAGTATAGTTTCAAGATATTTTTGTACATTTTTAGAATTTTCACACAATGAAAAGTGAGAGTGAGCCAAAAGCCTAGCAGCAGCCACCAATGACTAGCGCGGAGAGAAAGAGGGAGAAAGACAAGTATTGGCCAAGGCACGGAAAAATCCAAAAGAAGCGGATGCACGTATTCAACAATTGAACGAAGGTTGCATTCCGAAGTTGGGAAGATGAACCATCGCCGTGGTCTTTCCTCACTTGCAAAGATTACATTGAATCGTGCCACTTGTTAAAATTGTTTGCTGCACACTGCCATTTCATAAATCATCGCATGGACAAGACAAACACATTGAGCCAACAAGGAAGCATGTCGAGATGCAAATTGAAGAAAAAACTAACCATTGTATCAGTTTGTATGGTGCAACTATTTGCTCGGATGGATGGGGACAATGTTGTTTATTGGCCATAATAGATGAATGTAATGCTTGTGTGTCTTGTTGGAGACATATTCCTTGGTTCCATCAATACAATAGGGAACAAGAAAGACAAAGGATATATAGCTAGGAAATTGAAGGAGTACATCAAAGTTGTAGAACCACATAACTTGCTGCAAACTTGCTCTGACAATGCCAGTGCGATGCTCGGAGCAATGGACCAAATGGTAGAGGATTATCCACACATTTATAAGCAAGGTTGTGCAGCTCACATCATTGACCTCTTCTTGGAAGATTGGGGCAAGGAACTTACATGCCACATTTAAGTAAATCTGGACTTTTGGAAGTCTAGATTGGTCAAAGTCCAGATTTATTCAAGGAAAATCTAACGAAATATGGTATACAGGTGCTTCGTAAGATCCTATGATCTAACAAAGATGGTGAATAAATTTTGAAAGTTAGAAGCTTCACAAGAGAAACAATTGATAAATTGTAGGAATGTGTGATGTAGCAAGTGACCTTGCAAGGATAGGAGAATCATAGTAGAAGTGAGAAGTGACCATGCATCATAAGATAGGAAGATCCTACCATCACCATTTATTAGTAGTAGTAGAAGTGAGAAGAATAATGTATATATTGCATCTACAGTGAGAAACAAATGTAGCATGTAAGCGGTTCCAGTAGAAACAGAACTATTTGAAGAGGGCTATTACATTATAAAGAAATAATGACATTGCCTAGGTTTATGTATAAAAGTTATCAAACATGTGAGCATTTTATATAGGCAGCTAGAAGAAGGAGGACCATAGAATCTTGCTATCTTGCTGGAAGAGTTTTAAGAAAATTACCAGATAATAGTACTATATAAATTGCATCAAATGGTAGGAAAGTAACGTAGCATACTAGCAGTTTACAATAGGATCAAAAGTATCTGAAGAGAGCTCATACATTGTCGACAACTATCGACAACGCCAAATTGAATGCATTATTATTACAATAGATGTAAAAATTTATCATAGGTACCAAAGAGCAGCAGGATTGTAGGATCCTACAATCTTGCTGGAAGAGTTCAAGAAAAAGACGAGCGATGAGAAAACTATGCTATCTTGCTGGAAAACTTCTACGACATCATAACTCGTGTTGTGGAAAGTCATAGCTGGATTTCGAGGAGGTCAAGGTCGCAAGATCATACCATGTTGCTAGAGAACCCTAATACCATAAAGGATCCGCCATGTTTGGAGCTTCAAGGTTAGCGAATGCTGCAATTTGGTCCTTCTTTGGAATCGTCTGAGTCTAAGGGTTTGTTCTACCTGATGCGGACGCATATACAACGGCATGAACATGAACTTGAAGTGGACGTCGTTTCTCCGGAACCCACGTTGCTGCCCAACAATCCTCATACTTCTTCTTGTGGTTTCTGAATTGATTTCTTGGCTCCCAGAATTGGATAATGAATTTCCCATATTTTGCATGCCCTCTTTCACAATTGACTGTTGAACATGCTCTCCCTAACCAGACGGGATATATTTCAGGGTGTGAAGGACAGAGTAGGATCCATGATCCCGCTCCAAAATCTCGCCATGGCGTCCTTTGGTCTCTCTTTCCTTGGGCCACAATAAATTTCAGGTTCGTCATCTTCAGGTGTGACATCTCCACTGGTAATGAGGCATAATGGAGCTGGATCTCTAGCTCTCCAATCATGAATTGGCCATAGGCCTTCTACCAAGGCCGTATGAGTAGGAGGAAGAGGTTTCTCTAGTTCTACAAGTATTCCATTCCAATATTCCATATAAGGTGGAAAATCCTTTTGAAAGCCCGAACTTTCAAGCATCCCGCGTTCTCAGAAATTCTATATAACCTGGAATTCCACACTTGATGAACGACCATTTATCAAGAGCTTTGGAAACCCTTCTCTCTTGCCTTGTCTGGATTGCCTGTGGAAAAAGGAACTTCATCGCCCCACAATCGCCTAAAAGGTACTGGATTTGGGAGCCCGGAAGGTATTATCGATTATCCGTCAGTATCCTCCTTCCAAAGACCGATAGCAAGCTTGTCTCTGGGTAGCCAATGCGCATGAACTACAAGTTCCTTAAATTGCATGACGGGCCACCCTTCTTCATCTACGTAGAATTTAAAGAGGTGCATCTCTCCTAAGCCATCAAGTCTGTCAGCACCATCACGAATATAACCTTGGACAAACGATTTGAAATCAGCAACCTCTTGAACAAATTCGGGCATAAAACCCAAGTCATGCGATTGCATGAAGGACATCATTAAATCCGCGACAATATAAGTATTCTGAATCTTTAAGGTCTTGGATAAGTGGATAAAGTAAGCATCAATATCCTCATGCGTGTGCTCGACTAATAAGAAACCAACTTGGATTTCTTCGAACACCCTTCGATAAGCCAACATCGATAAGAACGCCATGAGAAACTGATTCTTATTATCCTTTGTAGAGTTGTCTAGCTGCAAATATAACTTTTTTGGAAGGGAGACGGATACAGTCAAATTATTCGGTACCGGAGGTAAAAGGTGAATACATTTGGACTTCTCTGTGAGCATAGCTTCAAAGAAAGAATTGGCCGGCTTGTGGAGAAAAATTCTACTTGATTCACGAGTGGGTGGTTCCTTGAGACAACGAAGCAATCTCGCAAGGGAGGAGATAGTGTAACTAGAGTCTCTCGGCCACAAGTTAGTGGAGTAGTGAGCATAGGCACCATCTCCATGTCTGTGCATGACCATATCGGTGACGTTCATTGGGAACTAAACCAAAGATGAAGTGAGTTTGGTAGAACTCGCATACGAGGAATAGCGGTTTTGGCTGTATCCATTTTATCGTGGATAATACAAAGAATATTGCCCTTTTGCCACTTAGACTCCTCTCTCCAGGTATGGCACACACGCCTACACGAAGCTTGGAGGTTGAAGTGGGCTTGTTTCTGCTTCACGAACTAATAATATTCGACGGAACCCTTAACTGATCTATCGATGTACTGCAATAGAGTGTCACAGAGGGTGCACTTTGCAAATGAGCTTCCAATGGGTTTAATCGCAACATTGTTAAAGTTCTCCCTCCTCATTCTACTACCAGCGGATTGCAAAACCGCGGGCAACCCGCATTGTAGATTCGTCTACAAATGAGTCCAAACGTAGTGCGTCAGGTGAGTGCCCAGTAAATATTGTACAGAGCAAAGATAGAAGGTCTCTTAGCACATTATCATAACCATGAGGTGCTTAAAGTACACGTGAATGCAGATAAGTGATTCATGTGGTGTACTATGTAGAGTAATACCTCAGTGGCGTCAGCCTAGATCTTCTTCCAACTATGTCCAGAAGGCAGAAACTTGAGAGTGTCCATCCGGCCTGGCACTGTCAACATCATCTGATTGGGCATGTGATGAAAAGTCTCATTGATGATAGCCGTAATCGTACCGAGTGCTTGCACCGTTCCAAGGCGGGGTTGTTTGATGTCTTTGTTCCCGTGCGTAGAGGAAACGATGTCCTTCTTGTATTGGTCCATATATTCGTGAAACATTGATTCCGGTATGCCATGGATTTTGTACCACGCTGTAGCGCAGATATCTTGACCTAGTAAAGTGACATACTTTTGTTTCCAATTTTTGTCCATATAGCGTAATTGTCCACCTACAGACCTTGCATAATCCCGGCGTTTGTCAAAGTCCTTCAGCCAAAACTTCTGGCGAATGAAAAGGGTATCCTAGGGCTTGATTAAGCGCATGCATTTGACAGAACAACATGATTGCAAACTCATTGCTCGAATCTCTTCCGGCATAGTCTTCTTGGCGAACGCGTTTAGCTTCTCCTCAATCTGCTTCTTGCGACGAACAAACCGGTATGGTGCTTTTGGGCGGCCACCAAAGTGCCGTCTTCCTGAAGCACAAGTCCCAAATTGAAAACATGTCGAAGAAGAGTCAATTCCGCGAAGGTGAGATCAATGTTGACGTGAAGGTGAGATCAATGTTGACGCGAAGGTGAGATCAATGGTGGTTTTCAGTGTTGGCTTCAACATCAAGATTAACGCTTGCAGAATCAGTAAACTCATCGTCCGGTCCGCAACTTGAAGACATTGAAGGCAACCGGAGAGAATAGGATCCAAGAAACCTTCAATCAGCCCTGCTCTTCGTTCTCCTGATGAAGAAAAAATTGTAAGAGACAACAATCTACAGATCAAGTCTGATGACACTAGATCGTAAGATCCTACGATGAACCGTGATTTCATGCTCCCCCTTGATTCCCAGGTTTTGCGATCACCCTACAGTATCACCAAAATGATCGTAAGATCCTAGTACAATTGTTTGGTTACTCCTAAACGTTCCTAGGCGATACTAAGATCCTACGATCTTCCGAGATTTTTTGCAACATCGAGACTCCTCGTTCAATCACAAACCAAAGAGATCATAAGATCCTACGATCATTCTAAAACCATTGTTGGATCCTCGGTGATAGTAAGATCCTACGATATCTGAAATACTCGGCTGCACTCAAAGCCCGTTTTTATTCACCACCAAATAGATCTAAAATCATAAGATCATAACATCACCTGTGATCGATGTTCAAGGATAGTACTGTCCTACAATCATCCAATATTATCCTACGATCATCATGACTGTACGGAAAGTACGTCTAAGAACACAATAATAGCTACTGAGCTAGTTGATTAAAGCAATGGCAATAGTTGTGTCTACCACAAGTACACGTAGTTTAAAGAATATGATATAGACTAATTTAAAACATCAAATACTTTACAAACCACCGCAGCACTTTGACGATTAAAATTAGTTTAGAATCGATGATTTTGACTCATTTACATCAGCATCAACTCCGAAAACCATCGCAGCATTTGCATTTCCAAAATATTTCAAAACCCCAATGCATACAAAGTGGAGGAAGGAGACAATTCTATAGATTGTGACGGAACGGGAGAGAGATGAATCACTACTGGCAGCAAGTCAACAATGAAGCGCTCAATCAACATAAAGGTGAAGCTCAGATCGACATGAAGGTCACCCTCAGATTGACTTGAAGGTTAATATGAGCTTACATCTTAAAGCTCGCAGCCCAAGCTTGACATAACATGACAAAGTAGGTGAAGCCCAAGCTCGACTAAACACAAAGACGATGACGTTTTATTGACCTCTCATGCTCCAAGTGTCTTGAAAACAAATACATTGCTCTAAGTTCTTGGACAAATACAACGCTCTCAGACTCTAACTCTGCTGGAAATGAACTCGTAATGCTTGAATACTAAAAGCAGAGCAACCTCTTCTTGATCTAAAGAAAGCGAGAAATATATCAAGAATAGGTTGAATCCTTGGCGGGGTTAGAATCACAATCATTTTCAAGGAGCTGGAGAGCTGTACGAGTGCCACTTCTAATGTAATTATTTCCAAGACAGAAAATAACAACACAAATAAGATAAAATATATTAGTAAAATTGTTCTTAAACTGTAGGAACGTCTAGTGATCATGAAGAACACAACGTATTTCAGTGGTAACCATGAACTTAAGACAATTTGTCATGGTTACAATCATTATTCTATTAGACTAGGTTAAAAATTCAGGGTTCTAGGTTCAGGGTTTCGGGTACAAGATTACAGACTCAGGCTTCCAGGTTTAGGGTTATAGGTGTAGGATTTTAGGTTTGGGGTTTTAGCTTCAGTGTTTAAGGTTCACGTTTCTAAGATTAGAGTATCAGGTTTGGGGTTTTTAGCTCAGGGTTTGGGGTTCATGGTGGTTGGTTTAGGGTCCTAGGTTCAGGGTTTTTTCTTCATGGTATAGGGTTTGAAGTTGAAGGGTTTAAGGTATAGATCTCAGGGTTTTAAATTTAGGATTTTAGGTTTAGAGTTTAGGCTCTACGGCGTAGAGTTGAGGGTCAAGGGTTTATGGTTTAGGGTTCAGGTTTAGAATTCCACGTTAAGGATATTGGACTAAAATTTAGGGTTTAAGGTAATCCTTGAAAACCCTTGTATAAATGATTCGTTGAGCTTGGATAAAACATTCATATATTTTACACTGATCATACGATAAATGTCCTAGAATACAACAAAGACATATACCTTTGGATTGGAGATTCAACTAAAATCTTTCATTTGGGGGTCATATCAATAACTAAAGCTTATCATGCTCAAATATGACACCATATGTATAAATAACATGACCATTTTGCAACCTCTCAACCCTAAACCTAGGTGCACTAATGGTCTAAAATAAAATTGTTCGTGGATCAAGTTCAACACAATTATAGGGAATTATAACTATTGTATACATCAATTCCTACACCTTGTATGTTAAATTTGAATTAACAATGATCAAGTTGTATTTATCCTTCAATAACAAATGAGATTAAACACATAGTAAGTGTATGTATTGCCAGTTCCCTGAGTGCCATGTATTGTTTCATCAAATAATTTTGATGAAACTATAAAGGCTATTAGAAGCTCAAGGTAACAATTTGTACCAATAGTAAGAGATTATGATACAAAAATGAATTCTTTCAAATGCAACGCGTAATGCCTAGGACTTTTATCATTTGTATTCCTAGTTTATGTTTTCAAAAAATTCATTACTACTCGGTCTAGGAAAATTGTAATTTGTTAAGAAGAAACAATCACTTTAGTGTGAAATCATTGAAATAGTATATAGAATCTCCTTTGCAAATGATTTGGTAACTTATTTGCCACCCATGTTAAGAGAACTTCCCTGTAATTATTTAAAATTAATTCTGAAGGTCTTTGAATTTTAAGATTTAAGTAAGGTTTTTGTTTTGGAGATTGGAGATTTTGTTTTGGAGATTTAGAGGTTACCCCAAATCCTAATTTCCTAACCTCTAAAAGCCCAAGTATACGTGGGGTATACATTTTGGATTTTGGGGAGGTTCCTAAAACTTTTTAGCTCAAGTCAAACATTTTTACTTATTTCGGGCAAGCGGGGAAAAAAAACTTCATTTTTTCTACATAAAACCTAGAGATCTTCCTAATTTTCATTTTTTATATTTTCTACAACAATATGTCGAGTAAACTCTCTTATTGACCGTTTAGATTATTACTCTAAAACATATTGAATTCTCAAAAAAAATATATCGTAAATTGACAATTTATAAACCTCCACTCTTTGCACAGTTGTTTTGAATATGCTACACCCCTTTTCCACCTCTAAAAATTGGTGTAAAGGGAACTAACCTCATGCTTAAAACAATGGTAAGAGATTTAGACCCTATGTAGTGCAAGAATATCATACGAAGTAAAGTCTAAAGAACTTGTTATTTAAATTAATTTTCAGCTACATATTTTGAATTAAAACGCAATTCTTGATTAGACGTTTTAGTCTTCACCGTATAGTAATGATGACTCAAAGCATCATTA
Organism: Bryoerythrophyllum caledonicum; assembly: GCA_963971425.1. NCBI lineage: Eukaryota > Viridiplantae > Streptophyta > Bryopsida > Pottiales > Pottiaceae > Bryoerythrophyllum > Bryoerythrophyllum caledonicum. The sequence continues at coordinate 51,457,515 of OZ020514.1, read as the reverse complement.
GAGCCTGATGTAGAAGGCAACTCAGCCTTCGTGGAGGAGTTGATCGATCATCAATTACTCTTCTCGTTGTCTCTCTCCTCCCTCTTCCCCTCTTCCTTCAGCTTCTTGTTTTCGCCTCACTTTCGTTTTCTTGTTTTCAAAGCCGTTTTTTGTGATTTGTTGTGCGTGTAGTGCGTAGAAATTTGTGTTGTTACCGTGAGTGTAAGCGCGAGTGTGAGTGCGAGTGTAAGCGCAAGTGTGAGCACTGTGAAAGTAGTGTGAGTGTGAGTGTGTTTTAACTTTAAATCGGTGCGACTGGCGGACGCGTCGTTACGAAAGAGTGCGGCGCCTTGAAAGAATCAATACTTTGAGGTATGTATTTTCTTCATAGAAAATCTGGTCAGTTGATAAGTATTAGAAATTTGATGTTTTTAGGTCTTTGTGCAGCTGAGGATGTCGGTAAGGAGAATGAAGTTGTTCGACGTTCTTCAACTGTCGATGTTTTCTAGAAATTGAATAGGTGTTGTTGCTGTGATTCACGAACTTCTAACACGACGTCCCGTCTAGCGTGTAGGGCATCCACTTCACGAGGATGACAAGCCCATCTGGCAATGCAAGCGATTGAACTGACTCGTAAGTTTTTATCCTTTCAATGATATTCAGTGTTACTTTCTCGCGTTCTGGTTTAGATGATTTGTAGTATGTTATGAATGATTGTCAGATTCAGGTTTTCATGTTCGATTTACAAGGTGCCTAGTATGTACTGATAGTTTTGAGCTTTAGGTTTTCAGGTAGAGTTTGTTGGATCTGAACAATCAAATGAGTGATTTTCTACTAAAGCTTTCCATGTTCTGCTTTACAAGCTCTATTGAATGATGTGATTGATATTCTAGCTTTGGTTCTCATGTTCAGGTTTACAAGGTTTGTAGTTTATCATGAATTTAATAATACTCCTCGAATTTTTCTAAATCGCATGTCAATCCCTTGTAGTATGATATGCAATTTAGGGTTGTTGTTTATGATTGTTTACATCATTATGGTTACCAGTTACATAGTGTCTACCCACAAGAGAGGGAAGTAGCTCTATACTACTAATTCCTTGCCTGGTGGGCACGGTCTTGTTGATGGAGCAAACACAGACTTTATTCACGTCGGCCCCTCTAGAAATTGATGTTCTTATTCTTCTTGCAATTTAGGATTATTGTGTATGGTATGCAAACTTTTGACGATAGAATGTTGATCTATTGTACAATATTTACACATGAAGTTGTTATAAGTTGTACATTGGGGCTGAAGTGCACATGAAGTTCATACGATCCTCATGGAGATCGTAAGATCCTACCATCGTCATGAGGATGGTAGGATCTTACGATCCCCTTGAGGGATCGTATGATCTTTTGCAATCCCTCAGGTCAGTTTGAACTAGAGGTCCTCTCGACGATAGTAAAATCCTACGATCCCTTTCACTGTCTACTCTAGTTATCACAACTTTTTTTGCATCTATAGTAGAAGCCCACCGTAAGATCTTACGATCCCTCTGAGGTCTGTATGAACTTTCCATACCTTTAAAGATGGTAGGATCTTATAATCCTCAGGTTGATGGTTGGCTGTGATTTGAAAGGAAACCGTTGACAGCTAAGTTTCTTATATGAGTACTAAATTTACGCATTGGTATGGTAAGGGAAAACATCATCGAACTTGAAGACGTGAATCCGGACTTGTGTCCTGTGAACCTTTATGATGTTGTTTCATGTAGGCTGAAGAACATAGAATGTTATCTAGTTAGTGATCCTCAGCCGACCGCTTTCTTCATGGCCGACAAGGTCATGGAATGGGGTCTTCATTGGACGCTTGATCGGAAGAAGGAGAAAATTTTGATTGCACCAATGATGGCTATTACTAATACCGCAGTGCCTGGAAGTGCTTCATATAAGTTATCAACGATGAACATGGAAGTACAAGAAATAGTGCACTTCACAGCCACCATTTTTGTAATTGTCATCTCCGAGTTTGTGGCGAGTTTGGGCTGTTCCAGGGTATATGGCTTGTCATTGACCAAGTTGGTTTAATCCCCGCACTGAAAGAATCGGTCAAGGACTAAGGATTCACTATATTGAATTTGAATCTCGACGTTTGAAGGATTGTATAAGGGTGGAAGGAGCTGCAAGCAAATCGAGATTCGTACAATCAAGACCGAGAGAAATCCGCTCCGCCTACACCTCCTAAGAAGAAGCGGTTGTCTTCACTTCCTACGGCGGAGGGGCCGCCAAAGAAAAAGTCATAGAGGAAGAAGTCGGACCCCAAGGTGGACAAACTGACACTAGCCACAGCAATGGAGATGACAAGCAAGACGGTGACAAGGAAAACCGCAAAAGAGCTACAGCTTGTAGGACTATGCAAAAGAGATTTCTCGAAACTCCACATTTTTTGTAAGAAGCCAATGAAGGTTTCTCCACAGGACTTCGCTTATCTAGTAGTGGACATTGACCGCCTTCACCGAGCTCCTGCCAGTACCGTTGTTTATCGACCACTGGACAAGAAACAAGTTTTATAGCTCATTGACCAGAAGCTCATGATGCCATTTCAGGCATCACTTCAGCATCTATACGTGATGCCAGTGAAGAGTAATTATCCTGTCCGGAAAGAAGAATTCAAAGACGTGGCGCATGATGTATACGAGTTTTTCATGGAGCAACCAACATTGAAGGACATCGGCCCAAACATGCACTATGTGATTGTAGGCGAGCAACATTGTGTGGCTGCGCACAGAGTCCTCATTGGGGAGGATAGTCTCTCGGAAGAAGATGAGAGAGATGCTAAGAGCTTCATCATAACAATCATCCAGCATGATCCAAAGGACTAGAACTTGATGTTATACTATTCAAGGGTCCTCAACCAAGATCTTGTTGGCGTCAGATCAAAGGACAACTATCTTACCATCCTGGGTCTTGCGCATAAAAGTTGGGTTTCAGCGGATAGTCCTGCTCCATCCAAGAATGGATTGGCACACTCCAATGAATTCAAGGTGAGTCACTGAAACATTACCCATCACCTTATTGATTGAGTTATCGAATACACATTCAAGGTGTAGACGGATAGTAGGATCTTACGATCCCAACTTAAATAACTACATGGTCGTCAGGATCGTAGGATCCTACTATCTCCAAATTTCTATGTTTAAATTTTGACTCTCCCAATCTTTGCAGGGTTGGTTTGATAAACTTCCGGCACTATTTTCCAATTTGGATTCTAAGATCGTTCAAGACAGCAACACAGGAATCCCCAAATATCCATTGCTTTTTGTTTTGAAGCCAATTTTCCAGATTTGATTACAGATCCAGGAGAGCTAGGTACTTGGACTTCTTCCCGACGCATTCGGGGTAACTTCAAGCTTTGTCTCAGGTGTTGACGAGGACTCTGCAAAGGAGATCGAGGACAACGATGATAGGACAAGGAAGGAGCGTTTGAAGCAGAAGCGATACCAAGCAAAGGCTCTAAAGCAGAACAACTTGATGCAACTTTATTTCATGTGGGATAGTGACATCGAGAAGATGGCCAAGTTAATGATGGACCATGGTGAAGAAAGTCTCAGTGAAGTCAACGAAGTCGACGAAGAAGGTACCCGTCCTTCAAGGCCTCGGGAAGGCGTGTCAGACTGAGAAGAAGCATAGACTCATCAAGAATGAGTTCTTGCACCACTTCTTTAAGAAGCCCCTAAGGTGTAAGACATTGAAGGACGCCTCGTATTCAGAAGATGATTATCTTAAGGCTGCAGCGGTGTACAAGGTCACCAAAGCCACCATCAAAACATGGTTTGAGAAGGTTATTAAGGACCCTGCTGGAGAGCGCTTCATCTTGAAGCAAGGATCCCCCTTAGCCCCCTCAAACAAGGAGGATGACTTTCCAACTATTTAGAAGATGCTCTTTGATCACCAGAAGGCCATCAAGGAGAATCGAGTTGAAAGCGCTCTAACCTCATCCAGATCGTCGCTTCGAACAAAATATAAATCCGCTTGGATGAACATGAAATTTAGAGACTTGGCGAAGATTCTACTCTTGGGCAGTGACAAGATGATGCAATGGACAAAGAAGGAGGCGATGGTGGTTATAGTGTATTGCTTTGTCAATCGCAAAGAGAAGGAAAACCTGATTTTTCAATCATGGAACAGGTTTTGTAAACTTTGCAGGCCATGGAGCATAAGGATGAAAACCTGTTCAAGACGGTCCGTTATCCAGGTGTGTTTATCACGGATCGGGCTGGAATGGTGGAAGTTGCCAACGCTATAGTTGAGAGGGGCGCGGTTTCTACACAAACACTACCCTGGTTTCACACCCCCACTTTATATCTTACCCACGGAACGAAGGACTTCGTGAGTCCTTCATCTCCTAAACCAACGTTGCCCTTCTACTTTAAATTTGTATATGGAAACGAATTCAATTTGGTTGAAGTAGTGTGCTGTCGATCTTTTAGGAATGAGATGCCGTTTGAAACACTGATATTCGCAGCAGATTTCGAGAATGCTCTCAAACAATGGGCTCAACATTCTTATGCCAATTTCAACATCAACACGGTTAGCAAGTTGTTTGGCACATTGGGGGCTCCAAACAATGTTATTGTCAACATTGGTGGGGATCTTCGATAACCTGGATTGGCTTGGTAAAATGACAGTAGGATCCTACGACCTCTTTACCTAATCGCTCAGTTCATTCAAGTTCTCTCTTCCACACTATCTTTGCATCATATGAATATGTTTTCTGTCATCTAATCCAGCCTATTATTCTGTGTTGCAGACTAAAGAAGCACAAGTCACTGAAGTTATCTTCTCCAGAGAAGAAGTGACGAGAGCCAATAAGACATCAAACGGTATCTGGGAAAGTGCTCAGACACTAGCAATAGCGGTATCTGCCATGGTGGCCTTAACCGCGAGCGAGAGGAAGAAAAAAAATATTGGAAGAGGCAAGAAGAAGGTCATTAACGTATCCAGCACCGAGAGTGACACCTCTAGCGACTCGGACAAGGCCCCCTCCGAGAAGGGCAATGATGAGGAGGAGGAGGAGGAGATCAAAGAGGCGGATCAGCCTATGGATGACAGGCGCAAGGGTAGGTCCAAGACTCAAAGGAAATTGCACTTGGAAAACCAAGAGCAGATCAACTTGACTCCTCCCTCTACTACACAACCTGGTGCCCATGAGGCGACCATTGTATGATGCACACGCTAAATTTTTTCTCTGTCAACTGACAAATTGTTTCTTAGACGATTGAATATAATAAAACCATGTGAACTGATCAGCAATGCACTGTGGTTAATTTTCTATTTGCATATATGTTGTATTCATCATCATATCCCAACTCCATGCAGGGAACTGAGGAAGTTCATGATTGGCATCTGCGTATTTCCTCTTTGGAGCCGCCGGTATGAATAACATTGCTTTGCTTGTAGTTTATACAACTTGGAATATATGTATCGATGGATCCATTTGTACGCAATAGAGTCATCAGTTAATACTCGATGGGTGCTTTAGGATCGTAAGCTTCTACTATCCCTTCTCGTCTTTCCTTGTAGAGATTTATTCTTACCAGGTTTTGGTTGCTGTAGTTATGCAAAGATGCTTCGGTACACAAAGAACTTCCTCCTCGACCCCCTTTCCATCCATCTTAATCTTCAGTTTTTCATTTGTAGTTCCCGACTGGGACAACAACTTCACTGACTTTATTTCATGGCCGCAGCATCTCCAAATTGCTCATGACGATCATATGTCGTCTACTTCAGCAACACCGGAGCATGTCTACTCCCACCGCGATTCACTTATGCATGATACAGACCATGTCAATGCCAGCAACATTTATGAACAGGAGGATAGCAACCTTTAGGCTCTAGTTTACGACTTGCCCGAGGAGTGCCATGAGGACCTCAGTTGTCGAGGAGGTGAACTTCTGGCGGTGAGTTCTGTTCCACATTAAGAGAGGACAAAAAGAGAAGAAGAGTCGTTGTTGCTCGCAGAGGAAGAGTTACTTGCTCCTCGAACCAGGATGACCGTCAAGAATGTACTAGCTTTAAAGTCGAGAAGATTGGACGTGCTTCATCCCCCGTTGTCCGGACCTACACCGATGGAAATAGAACCATCGTCTCATCCTTTTCTCCAACCAAGACACATAGACTACAACAGATCCTGAGCAACACTCTGTTGCAAATACACTTGCTAGGTTATAGGACATTGATCAGACTATTTCACCCCCAGTTAGTAAAGCGTCGTTCGATAGGAAGCTTATCATAGGCATATCCAAAAAGGATAGTCAGTCGCTATAGGCCTTCAGCCCTCCTAGGAATGTTTTGAATGCACCCATTGTTGAAGACTACTTGGATGATTCTTTGAATTTCAGTCAAGAAATTCAGCCAACAACCTTTAAGATCGTCCCAAGACCTGTTGATGTTGAGGCTCATGCTACTGAAACGGGTCCTCCATCCGCATTACATAGCGATGCATGACCCTCTCCAGAAGGTATGTGGCTATAAAATTCTACCATGTTGTTTTTTGTGTATGTCATATGTTCTACGTTCACACTAATATCCTCAGAGGATATCATAACACCATATTCATTAAAATGGGACATTTTGGAGTCTCAATTTATCATGGTGTCTAATTTTAGTCAGTTATTAAATTCATTAATTTGAGACTATGTACTAAATTGAGACTCAATCTCGATTGAAAATGCTAAATAATCGCGCCAAATCATGGATTGTTGAATTCATTTCGTATGAAATTGAATATCATATTTAATTGGGTGTGTAACGATTATAGTGAATAGCTTAAAATGTACCAAGAAATGGAGCATATTACCTAAGAAAAACTAGAACATCCGATAAAAAACCATTGCAAGGATAAAATTACTCCATAAAAATATAAGCAGCAGAAAATTTGATAACCCCTCTAAGGGGAACAAAATTGATTTGGGGTACACATATACACTCATTTAAATTCCACCTAAATCCATACATTTTCAGTTGGAAGAGAAATAATTACCAATTTCAGGAGGTTATACTATTTCCAAACAACAAGGTCGTTGAAATACCTAGCATTGAAGTTAGCATGTGTTGTAGCAATCCATTCAATAATTGCTATCAATAGAAAGTATCGATGCATCAAAGATAAATATACAATTAATGACACTCACAATGTGGACCGCCATATATACATCAATACTGTAACAAAACTTCCGGCTCCATTGTATAATATCAAAAGCAACACATTACATCACTACATGGAAATACAAAAACTAATCAAATTCTATCTACATTTAATATGCTATGCGTACAATCAAAGTCTACAATTTCATCCTGTACATACAAGTTCAGTACATATTTAATAGAATATCCAGTACGGAAGAACAAGAAATCACATAAGTACATGCACCCCCACCTATTTTATATTGGTAAAATAACTCCAGTCTCCAAAAACCACAAATTCCGTTGAAATCTATAATTCAGCTACAGATGACTTGATTATGTCCACTTGTGATTTTGGAATTCTTAACCTAGAGGAGCTTGTGTTTCCACGCAACCTAGGCTTCCAAGCCGTTAAAATACAATCTATATACACCCAGATTGGTTCAGATTCAGTTTCTTCAACCCAATTATTCCCATGATTGAAATCCCACCCTTGGTACGTTTCCAAGTCCACATGACGTTGGCATGCAGGTTTGAAGTATTGCACTTTAATCTCATGAGAATGTTCTCGATCCGGATGTGGATTAGTCAACGCCAAGGCAATCCAAAATGGGCGCAAATCCCCATCAGCAGAACGCATTGCAAGTATATAGCCCTCGTACACATCTCTACCAACCCAAAACGATAGAGGAGGACAATGATGTCGTTGTCCAATGAATGGAGGGTCCTCTGCATACTCCTCCCTCAACGACCCATCAATCTCATATTCATCCACCATAGATGGAGCATATCTAGATAGAGGCCAGAATCCCTCTCGTAGAAGAGATGATTCTTCCAAAGGCCCCTCGAGGGCAGCCTTAACACCTCTCCAATAATACATGATATGCCCATTCTTCCTCCTATATTCACCCGAGAGATCCTCGTTAGCCATAGATTCCCAAAGACTTAGAAACCCAGAGATACCCTTCAAAACCTCATCATAATTCTCATGACGTCGCGGAATGAGAGGAATCGGCTGTCCACGAGGCAAAATTGGCATACCATCTGCCGTCACTTTCCACAGCTGGATTCTTCCATCCTCCTCGGGCAACCAATCCCTATCTGTACAAAGATCTTTGTACTACATCTTTGGCAATCCATCTGAGCCCTTGTAGAACTTGAATTGTTGGCCCTTCGTGTGACCCGTAAGGGCCTCTTTGCCAATGCACAAATATCCTTCTAAAAAGCCCTTGAAATCGGGCACCTCTTCAATGAGGTGTGGAATAACTGGCATTTTCTTAGCATCTATGAATGATTTCATCAAGAGTGGAATCGTTGGATAGCTATTTGACTTGAGTTTGGAACTCCATCTCCCAAACATTGCATCAGTATCCTCGTGAGTATGACCAATAAGTATGACGTTGACATACACTTCACGGAAAATACCCATATGAACGAGGTGGGAAAAAAAAGCAAACACAAATCTATTTTTATTGTCCCCTGTGGCATTATCCAACTGCATTTGGAGAATTGGTGGTAATTGTTTCGCAGGAACAGGCTCAACCGGTGGAGGAGCAAGGGATCCAAGACACACATTAGCATCCGCAAGCACAGCCTGAGAGAGAGGAGAAGCTCTTCCTCTTGTGAATAATTCACGAGAAGAATACGCCGGTGAACTCTCTAAGTCCCGAAGTAACTTCGCAATGGATCCAACAGTGTGGTTCGAGTCGGTGGGGAAGATGTCAAGACTATAATGGGCATAACGAACATCCCCATGTCCATGCGCAATCATTCCAGTTACGGCCACAGGCAGTTTCATGAAGGACTCCATCGCTTTATTCTTGTGAGAAAAATGAGGAGATGCGGTTTTGCTATGATCTATTTTATCATGGATGACGCTCACAACCTCATTCGGTTTTTCTTCCGAGTTCTTCCGATTCCCATAATATAAAATTCGATGAGTCTGTTGAGAGGCCTGATGTAACTGCAGCTTGACTTCCCACATTTTGTATGCGGAAGACCCCCTTGTACAAGCCTTCTTTAATTGCTTGAGTTGGTCGCATCTTCCGCAGCGAGTAAAGTTGTCACCAGGCTTCTTAGTAGAGTATTGTTCAAATTCTGAGCTCCGAATTCGACTAAGACCAGACAAAGATATTGGTTTGAGGCCAAATCTTGAATTCACCTCATTCACTTTTGGCAATACTCCACTCCATTGAAAAGAGGCAGGCAAGTGTTTGGAGACCACCTTCTCCCCAGTGCCAAGTGTAGTAGTCTTATTAGGACTGTGATCAGTAGCATTATCAAGTATATCATGCAGAGTAGCAATTTCCTGTAGAGTATGAGTCCGGGGTTTCTTTGAACCAGTATTGCCGTGTGCCCCCGCCCGCATCCCGTCCTTTGCCTCTCGTTTGTACCAGTAGAATGTGGCTCGGCTAACCCCCATGATAGTACACCATGCATTTTGGCATACATCAATTCCATCAAGCGTCACCACATTGTTGCCATTGGAATCCATGTGGATCTGCCTGTGTACATCAAGCCAGACATGTTTCTGAAAGAAAACACCTCCAATGTCACAGTAAACTTGGGAACGAAGCACAGAAATTGAACACCGAGGAAATCGTTGAGTACAAGTTCTTGGACAACAGACGGTGCCTGCAACTGAGTTGATCGATTGTGAAGTAAGAAGTACTTCCTTCTTTCGTGGGGAAGGACCCTCTACCCTCTGACGATTGGTTTCGTACTGTCAAACCCCTACTCTAGATCCGCGATGAAATACCTTAAGAGCAGCATTTACAATGCTAGTTTGCTCTTGGTCATACAAACTCACATTACAAAGAAAGACATGTCGAGTTGGCCACGCTCGAAGGGCAAACATCCAGTTCAATGGAATTTCACTCTCGTCTAAGCATTCAGCGATTAGAATCGCAACATGATCATCTCCAAATGGCCGACCACCAGTTTCAGGAACAAATCCAGAATCAACACTCTGGCAAAGTCCAATTCCAACATCAGCCCCAGATGTGTTTCTAAGGATCACGCGCTTTGAGAACCACGACGCGCGAGGAATTCCATCACATGCAGCAACACCTGGAGGCAAGGTAGGTGGAACTCAGACAACACCATCGTATGAGTGATCTTCCATCTTCAAGATATCACAATGATATAGACAGAGGGTGAGTCATTCAGTTATATCATCATAATTGTAAAGAACAGCTTCAATGAGAGGAGAATGAAACAGAGAAGATACGCTTATCCTCGATACGAGGATAATTGCAGATATAAAAATTTTAAATACTGAATTAGGAGATCATTCATTAAATCCACAATTAGGTTTAACAAATTACTAATGATTTGAACCCGATGAAACACTCCACATATACACATCACTCCGAACAAAGAGAAACATTCAAAGATTAATCAATCAAATTCAGGACTAGAAAATTATCTCCTTAAATTAAAATTTTCCATGAACCAATTGAGTTATGATTAAAAAATAAATTGCATAAAGCCTCAGAGAGATATCCTCGAACCGAGGATAGAACTCCAAAACATTTCTTGAAGATTTGAGAGCATAAATGATATTGGCAATTTACCAAAAAATATAAATCCAATATTTGACAGTTAACATTCAACATACGCCTTAGATGACATCAAACTCAAAGTCAGTTATCCTCGATTCGAGAATAACTATCATAATTTTTAATATCAAAATATTTAGTACCTTTCCACGATATCGGATATTCTCGAATCGAGGATATCACCCTGGGGGGATACAATCAATAATAGGCGAAGACTGACAATACATCAAACCCAGATCCAACCAATGATCTTATGCAATATACTCATTATATTATCATTGAAATTCAACAAGTTTTCATCCATTATCTTCGACTCGAGGATAAATGTAATTTAAAAAGATTATCGCCGTATTCGTACAATACTTTACACTTAAAATTCGTGAGCACTATGATTCCTTTATTTTATCCTCGAGTCGAGGATAAGTCATTGTTGGTTATTTATTTATTCATCTCATCTGATTATATCAGTTTAGGTTATCCTCGACACGAGGATAATAGCGCTACAATGATTCCGTCATATGCGGAGTGTCACAGATAGAGATTAAGTTTAAGTGCGAACAAGGACCGCTGCACTGCTCAATGGTCAACAACACTTAATAATGTACGATGGGGAAGTCGACCTTTACACTTGCGTATAGAGCAGAGGAAAAAACATTGAAATGACCGGTGTGACACAAGCAAAAAGAAAATGAAAATGACTTCAACCAACGTGCAAGAAATACAACAACATAAGAAATACAGCCACAGTTACACTCCTTCCCCAAAAACCTATCCAAGACATTCGTGTCCCCAAAAAAGACCTAGAACAATATAAACCTTAGTTCAATATCTTACTGCAGAGGCAAGAGCTGAAACACAGAAGTGGAAGCGGAGGCGAGGCACAGAGAGGAAAGAGTTCGAAATGAGAAATTCCAGGGGGGAGTATGAATGTCGAGATGAGCTCCGGTGCCCAATAAACGGAGGTGGGCAGAAAAGACTTGTTCCAACGGCACCATTTTTGGGCGGGAAAATAATGTACTTTTGTCTCAACTTTTCAGGTGACCTTTTCAAGATTTCGAGTCACTTCAATTTAGGAATGCGACAAACCCGAATAAAACAAAATGATATTTGTTTTGACAAATCGGTTTTTCTAATGAATGAAAAACTGAAAGTTATATTTGGTTTATATGTAAAAAAGTAATAAAAACTAACGAAACTCTGCTAAAAAGTCTTCAAAAAAATTGATTTTTAAAAAAAAATGTTTAAATATTGTAACAAATAGTAAATTTGTAAACTAGTTCAAATGATAAGAATCAAATATAATAAATTATTATCATATTCAATATATTGAGAAAGTATTAGAATTTTGAGAGTTTTGCCAACAATTATAGAAGTCTTTTGAGCTAATTCATGTATTTTTGATACTTTCTAATTGTAGACTATCTTTGATTCGAGGATAGCTATTCCAATTAGAATTAGAATTTTAACTAAAAACTAGCAGTTGGCGCTTGCTTTGCAATGCATTTGTTCAACCATTTTAATGTAGTTTTCATATTACAAAATATAAAAAACAATGGTAACAACAATCTACATAAAATATAAATATGTTTTGAACGTAAAATTTGTAATCAAGAGTTACAAATATATTTTGGATAAGCACAAATTGCAACACAGAAATGCAAATTTCACACTGTCACCCAAAAACTCAAGCTAGTGCTTTGCATTGCATTCGTCCAACCATTTTAATGAAGTTTTTATATTACAAACTATATTTAAAAAATTGTAACATGATTCATTGCGTGGTTGGCTGCGCAATTAACTGCGCGGTTGACTGCACCGTTCGTATAGTTCACTGCACAATTGACTGCGTGGTTTATCGCTGTGTGGTTCACCGTGCGAATTATGGTTTTAGTAGTATGATAAGCGTAGTAAAATCTGAATCGATTTAAAGAAAATAACTTTTAGAATATTAAAAGTTTCAATCTACATCATTTGGTTTAGTATTGTTTTCGAATAAGAGTTGAAGAAAATTTAATTTGGTTCAGGTTAAAAGTATTATATTTTCATTAAAGCATTACATGTTTCATTAATAAAAATCAGACTTTTGTCAAATTTTGATCACTTTTAAGTTAGATGATAAATGTTTTCTGTCACATACAAGTAAAAGAAGAACTCCGGTTTAAAGGGCCGGCATGAATAAAGTGATTGTTTGTTCCACCACTAAGTCCATGTCCACCGAGTTTATGTCAAGATTTTTGTTCACCAACTTTATAAATTAGGTAATATGGAAAACTCAATACAATATTCATTTATTTTTAAACAAAAATCAATGATGAATACAACTTAAATTATTGTTTAAATGTTGGTTGAAACTGTTGTAGAATCTACACCAAGCCTCTACAATATATCTTCATAAGAATGGTATAGAAGAACACCAATGATTAGATATCAAATTATCAATTAATGAAAAAATTAAACGTTAGACAAATAAAAAATTTATGGAAGCATAATATCACATGCAAATTTTTGAAACAAAAATATTTATTTCAAACTCACTGAACTTACATTGTACTCTTTTCTATACCAAGATAGAGTTTAACTTTAAATTGATATGAATATTACTAAATATCATATTGTTGTAGACTTGATTTAAAAAACAACCAATTGTTGTTGAATCATTCCATGCTTTTTAAAATGTATATTTTATACTACTTATGTAAAAACTTTCCTGAAATGATTTTATAAAATATTAGATGAAATTAAACTTTGTAGCTTGTTTTAGCTCTTGTAGGAAATATATACTTAACCCCTAAAGAAAATAATCTCCTTTGAGGGAATTTCTTGACTTCGGGCAATTACCTATGATACAAAATATCTATATTTTGTGTTTTAAAATTTTATACTAGATTTTCCTTGGTCAACGCTTTGTATAGGTGTTTTTATTATGTTTCTTGGTTTGTGATTCGAAAGTTAGTACCACTAAAAATTAAAAATATAGACTCTGCGCAGCTTCATATTGTTCATAGAAGTTTCTATTGACATTGAGATTTTTCTGACATAGTAAGAAAATTTCCTTGTTTGTAGATGTACGAAAACAAAATTTGTCTTCGGGTATCAAAATAATTTTAACCCAAGTCAAACATTTTCACAATTATTTATCAAGAAACACAAAAGCATCTTCTTTTCCTCATAAACCATATAGATCCTCATAGTTTTCCATTTTTATTTAATCTACAACGATATGTGAAGTTAACCTTCTTAATGATTGTCTGGAACAATATTCTAAATCATATTTAGTTCAAAAAAACTACAAAACGTGAATAAATGACCTTTTATGAATTCCAAATCTTTGCAGACTGTTTTTGAATATGCTACACTCCTTCTTTACCTTTAAGTATTGGTGTACAAGGAACTAAAATCATGCTAAACATAATGGTAATGCATTTAGATTCTCAAAAATAGTGCAAGTGTTTAACATTAAGTGAAGTGAAAGTTTGTTGATCCACTCAACGCAGGGAAGAAATTTAACCAATTTCCTTCTTCAAAGGCTAAAATCTTTCAATCCGTCCGGTCAATGTCAATGAAGTTTTGTAAGTTTATTATTTGGTAAGTATTTTTTAAGATCCTACGGTAAAATTTAGAAATACAAGTATTTGTTTCTTTTGTTACTTATTGCACTCGAATCAACAGTTTAGAAGCAATTTTGGTGTGAAATTGATCAGGAACTTAGATTGGGGTTAACATTTGAAGTATTCAAAATAAATTGGTAAGAGAGATGTTTATTTTGTAAGAAATAAATTATATAATCATTTATGAGATAGGATTTAAGAAAAAATTGTATTCTGAAGATTTAAATTAGGAATTCAAATTATGAATAACAGTATCAAATTTATCTGGATCATAATGATCTCAATTCTCATGATTTTTCCAAAATATTGCCGTATTAATAGCCATTTGATTGTCTAAAATAACAAAAATTTGAATATAATTTACTACTTCTGATGGAATAATGTATCTTCATTTGGCAATTATTTCCTTTGAGGAGAGGTATTTATAATAAAAAAGTATTGTGTAGTATAAAAAGTTGAAGATCACTTATCTCACCCCAGACTACTTTATAATATTGGTTCAAAAAATGGTCTTTTCGTTTAGCGTATTTAAGTAACTAATGGTCACAATGTGTAGGTGTTAAAGTGGATGATTTTATTATTATCATAAAATATTCTCTGAAACAAAATCTCAAAGCTATAATTCTGTAAATTCATCTAAAACTCATTCTTGATTTACCGTTATTACATTCCTCAAATATTAAGGAAAAGGGTAATTCAAATTGACAATAAACCAGGGAGTATCAACTCCTAGGCGTTAATAGCCGGTTCAAATAGATAGTAACCAATTCAATTAGACAATAGCCATGCCCTGTATGCAATTCATTAATTATCCTTGAGACTACTTACTAATGATTGAATTCCTTCTATCAATTTATGGCATGCAATGATGCATGAGGCATGTTGAGTGAAAATCATTTATCTCAAGCAAACTCCCGCTTACTCTTTTATAATAATTGCTTTCGCAAATCCATCATAACTCACCTAGTTCAATTCATCACTTTATTGTTCTTTCATAATCACTTTTTCAGTCCTTGAGTCCTTCTTAATTAGCGGGACAATTTATAGAAATTTCATAAAATATGGCTTTTTCTATGTTACTACAATGACAATCATAATTCTGATAAATATTTAAGGTCTTCCTTTAAATTCTATTTGATCTTTTAGGCTTAGTTGTTAAGGGTGATCACTCCTTAATTATCATTCATCTAAAAAAATTCAAATAGGTGACCGAATAAAATTCATTCTTGCTTTATAAATTTCAAGCAGTAATCAATCTAATACTTACTTTATTTCATATAATTCTATTCACTAGATTTATTGTAGATAAGATGGGCCCTTCTACTCTACTCAATCTAATAGAGTTACGGTCACTAATTATAATAACTTTTCTCTCACTATGATCTCTTTTCTAGATCCATAGTTCAACTTTCTGTAAGGGCAGTTCCAATCTAAGCCACTCATCAAAACATTTTATTTTATGCCAACCTTGTCGTATTTATTATTATTAAATTACTGTGCTCACAGTTTTAAATATAATTCTCTCAATCCAATAATAGTAACTCCAAATTTATAGCTCGATTGGACAAGTTTCAATTGTTCCTCTTATCTCTAGTGCCATCTTACGATACCCAATCTGTTCCACTCAACAGTATGTCAAATTGACCACACCCTCAGATCATGTATGAAGGATGTATGCATAAATTCCATACCATGATCCAAACTGTCTCAAATTGACTTCAATTACTGTAACCTACATCATCTTTCTCAAACACCTTCTTATCCCGAGTAAACATCAATAAGACAAAATCATTGTTTAAGACGCTCGGCAGACACCAACTCCAATACAGAACACTGTCAAATTGATTTAATAATAATTGTTTCTATTTATGAACAACAGTCCTCAATTCAACTTGAACATATTCCATGGCTTTCTACAATAACGTTGCTACATGAAAATTTTCTATAACTCAGGCATCTATTCGACAATCACTCTAAAAATATTCTGATTTCTATTGTAGTGTTGTGTTTTCTTTCCTTTTTCAACTTCACTTAAGGATTCACAGTCTAATAGACGTATCCTTGCAATTAGAATCAAAGAGATGCTATCTTGAAGACATCTTTCAGAATTAGAAGCTAAAGGGCAGGATTGGCTCCAATTGACTCTACTTTAGGATCTACAAAGCTTTTCAGTTCCCATTTACAAGATATTTCCTAAACAGTTCAATACTCAATCCTACTTAGTCTATTAGATTGACAAGACCTAAAAAATGAAAATTTTAACGTTTACATATTGTAACAAATAGTATATTTCTAAACTAGTTCAAATGATGAAAATCAAATATAATAAATTATGATCATATTCATTATATTGAGAGAGTATTAGAATTTTGAGTATTTTTGCCAATAATTACCGCAGCTATTTTGAGCTAATTCATGCATTTTGTTTACTTTCTAGTTATAGACTATTCTTGATTCGTGGATAGCTATTCCAATTATAATTAGAAAAATAATAATTAGGTTTTTGATTTTTTGTAGTTTAACATGTTGAGAGAGTATTAGAATTTTGAGATTTTTTATCGATAATTTCAGTAGCTAATTTGAGCTAATTCATGCATTTTGTTTACTTCCTAATTATAGACTATCTTTGATTCAAGGATAGCTATTCCAATTATAATTAGAATTTTAACTAAAAAGTAGCAGTTGGAGCTTGCTTTGCAATGCATTAGTTCAACCATTTTAATGTAGTTTTTATATCACAATAAATAAAAAATAACTTTTCTTGACAATCTACATAAATTATACACATATCTTGGATACCTTTGCATGAATTTTAATAATCTATGTCTATAAAAGAATACAGGATGAAGAACACGTTGAATAGATGAACGCGTAGATGGATGAACGCGTCAAGCTTGGATGAAAAAGTGATGCGTCGAGGAAAAACTCTTAAAGCTAAAAGTTAACAGCTAAAAGCTAGGGTTTTGGATAAAAATAAAAACCTAAAAGTAAGGGTTTTGGATAAAAGGACGGGACGGGAATGGGGACGGGGATGGGGATGGGGACGGGCACGGGCACGGGGACAGAGACGAGGGACGGGGGACAAGGATGGGGGGGACGATGGATTAGAGGGAAAGGGCTAGGGGACGGGGAGGTGGGGACTGAACACAAAAAAATGTTGTGTCCGGAGGACACGGGTAACACTCTAGTGTAATAGAATTGAATTGAAAAAAAAATTAGGTTTTTGATTTTTTGTAGTTTAACATGTGTTGAGAGTATTAGAATTTTGAGACTTTTTGCTGATAATTTCAGTAGCTATTTTGAGCAAATTCATGCATTTTGTTTACTTTTTAATTATAGAATATCCTTGATTCGAGGATAGCTATACCAATTATAAACTAAATTTTCATAACTAGTTACAAATCATAACTAGTTACGAACTTACAATTTACATTATAAAATTGACACAAGAAAAAAAAAAAAAAACAGTAAATCCAATACAATATAGATCCACTCAAAGAGTCCTAATTTGATTGACAATGAATGTAATAGTTGTTTACAAAGTTACGATATAAAAATTATAAAAACAACAATTTACAATACAATCGAAATGAAAAATATAATGATTTACATCGATTACAATAATTTAAAAACTCTAAATATAATTATATGAAGTAAAATTTTAAGAACTATCCAAATAAACTAATATAGAAAACAATTTCATCATGCAAGAGTATGCCAAAGTTGGTAGTTTACAAATCATTCTTGCAACAATGAAATTGACGGATGAAAACGTCACAAATTCACTTAAATTAACAAAAATTCATTCACCGAAGAGCATAGTGAAGAATGCGTAATTTCAGTGAAATTTCTAAAATGAAAGTGATTGGACATTCAACCATTGCGTTGCTTTAAAATTAGGTTTCTATCCAAAGGTGGTGCAAAAGTGGAAAAGCCACCAATCCCGTCACTTTTTCAAAGGTGAACGAGGGCATGACACGTCCTCTCTCTCTCTCTCTCTCTATGTCTCTATCTCTGTCTGTCTGTCTCTCTCTCTCCCTCTCTCTCTCTCACGGGACGCTAGGGTTTCTGTCTACTCTCCTTTTCTGTGTGCGCGTGTGGAAGTGAGTGCGCGTGTGAGGGCGCGATTGTTTGTATTGTATGTGCGTTTTGTGTGCGTTGTATGTGTGTCTCTCTCTCTCTAAGTCACAGCTCGCTAGGGTTTGTGTATAATCTCATTTTCTGTGTGCGTGTGAGAAGTGAGTGCACGTGTTAGTGCGTTCTGTACGTTGTGTGAGTGCGTGAATGTGTGCGCGCGTGTGTGTGCGTATCTATGTGAGTGTTTGTGTAGTTTAAGGTGTGTGAAGGTGACTCTCAGCTATGTGTGTATGAGCCCTACGTGTGTATATGTGCATGTGAGTTTGTTATTGCTTGCGCTTAGGGTTTGAAGGCTTCTGAAATTAGATTCATTCCAGCGAGGGTTTTGATAGTGTTTTGCAAGGTATTCAAACTGTGTAGGTGTCGGAGGTTCCGATTTTCTTAGCCAGGGTTTCGATTATCGTGCGAGGGTTTTCTCAGGTTTTGGACGTGAACCAAACTCTAATTTTACAAAACTTCCCGACACATCGAAACTGACTGCGAATTTGTATACCACATCTTCTCGTTGGATTCCTTCCCATACACTCAAAGTAAGTTTATGATACCTTTTTCAATTTTGCGTTGCTTGTTTTTGTAAGAATATCATTGTTTATGTACGTGAAGAAGTACTGTAATATTGTTTGAGAGTTTGTTTTCATAATCTCTGTGTGTATGTGTGCTCGTCTGCTTGCGTTTTTGTGTGCAATGAACTGTTGCATAACATGGAAAACATCCATTCTTGGGATCATTTTATCTTCGAGTCGAGGATAACCGCCTTGCCTTGGTTCAATTACTGTGTATTTGACTAATAGCAACCACAACTAAACAGCGTTTTATCTTCAATCCGAGAATAAAGTCCAGAATGTAGATCACTACACCGTTCACTGAATATAGTGTGGAGGTATAGGTAATGTGGATGAAAATTGATGTGGACCACATCAATTCTAGTTTTGGATGAAAATTGAGGTAGACCACATCAATTTTGGTTATTGTATATAATATTAATATGTTATTATTTTATGTTATTATTATGTTACTATTATATTATTATATT
The DNA here is from genome assembly GCA_963971425.1 of Bryoerythrophyllum caledonicum. Taxonomy (NCBI): domain Eukaryota; kingdom Viridiplantae; phylum Streptophyta; class Bryopsida; order Pottiales; family Pottiaceae; genus Bryoerythrophyllum; species Bryoerythrophyllum caledonicum. Next base: position 51,438,032 of record OZ020514.1, on the reverse strand, counting down.
ATTATTTTATTATGTTATATTCTAATGTTAATATTATTTTATGTTATATTATATTATAATATTATGTTAATATTCTTATGTTATATTCTTATGTTATAAAATAATATTATTATGTTATATTATGTTATTATGTTATTATATTATTATGTTATTATTTTATTATGATATTTTATTATTATGTTATTATTTTATTATGTTATTATATTATTATATTATTACTTTATTATTATATTATGTTATTATCATGTTATTATATTATAATTTGGTTTTGAGTACAATTTGTAAAAACTTATCCACATCAATTCCTATGTGTTTTATTTTGAAACAAGCCACACTATTTCTAATGGACATGATTTATTGTGGATGGAAAATTGAAGTGGACCACTTTAATTTGCGTTTAATGAAATTACTGTAGGAAATTTCAAATAGTCTAGTCTACACTATATTTAGTGAACGGTGTAGTCACGTAAGCGTCATAAGATATACTAACAATCGACATGATCCTTAACCCAAGTAACTACATACCAGATGTAAAAAAAGTATTCTCGAACCGAGGATAGATTAAACACATTAAACAACGATATGCACTTAGATCAAACAATTGCGAACCAGTAAAGTAGTTAATCAAATGTTCTAGAAATAAAAAATAAGCCAGCCGTTAAAACACGCTGATTAATTACAGGGGGACTTATCCTCGGGCCGAGGATAAGCCTGATATTGTACTACTAAATTGAGTTTTATTTTGATATTTCAGATGGCGACAACTGAAATGGATTGGGATGACAACTATGACTACTCATCCGCTGAGTATTTCATCGAGCGGTTCGTAAATCCTGTAGCCCCGTCACCCTTCATAGAAGAAGTCGTAGAGAACTATGGAAGTCTACGAGCATTCAAGGATGTCGTAAAGAGCTGGTCCCTCGCAAAAGCTGGGAAGTGTATCCAAATCACGCTCAAAGTTAACGACAACGTTTCGTTTGTACCGCTGAACCCAAATGAAAGAGTTTTGTTCATTGAGCAGCAACAAATGGAGTTCATCGTACTTGGAGTCCAGGCTGTCAATGAAGATGGAGATGATCTTCCACACTGCCACTCCATTGTAGTGAAAGTGGGAACTTCATACGGCCAATTTGATTTCCAAGAACTGCTTGAATGTGTGGTGAGGAACGGTTAGGGGTCCCTTAAAGCGGCGTTGGAGAAGTACCTTCCCTGGGATAACAATGACGCCGTGAAGGTCAATAGGCGGTTGGTACGAGTTCACCAGTTATTGTCTGCATTTGAAGCTCGTCAAGCACTAGTAGAAGGCACGCAACGACGGCGTCCTCGAGCAAGTGCTGCAAATATGGCGAATCTATCGGGTTCATCCATTCCAAGAACATCAAGCCGACCTCCTCCAAGGCGACCAACAACTACAGCCGCAACGGCTGGCAAACCATCCACGAAAAGAAGGAAAGCAACTGCCGGAGCAAGCTCGGCCTCCACAGTAACGCGTGCAATCACTCCAAGTAAGGCGCGGAGCGATTCGCAAGTTGACTTCCAGAAGATCACGGAGTCACAACGGCTTTTTTGGGAGGAGTGCAAAGGGTGCTTTCCATTCGAATCATCCACATATAGTGTGTGGATCGAACAATGTGTTGTTGCAAAAGCTCAATACGTAATTCGTGGCATGGAGGAGGGTTGTGCTAACCACGATGGACTTTCTTGTTCAGCTTGGCAAAATCGATCAGCGCCAAAAGATTTGTGTATGTCCAGTTGATGATGACGGTGAGCCAATAAAGACCAAGCCAACTTCGTGGGACGATATCAAGAAGGGGAAGTTCATGCTCATAAATGGACAGCACAGCGTGGAGGCATCCAACCGATTGCAAGTGAATGACGACCGCGATGAAAATCGAAAGAACGGCCTTCGGAATTGGGGTGCTTATGTCGTATGGTCTAGAGATCCTCTGATGCTGCAGAGAATATCTAAGTTTTACAATGACACAAATTACCTGGACCATGCACAGCCAACATGGGGTAACCAGATCTCAAGTTGCAGGAGAATCTGGTTGAACTCAGGACGTCCAAGTTATCAACAAGGCGAGGTTGCATCCTGAAATAATGGTGCCGTGTTTGACCAAGAAAAGTACTTGGTAAGCTCTCCCTATAAAGTGTATCCTCGGGTCGAGGATAATCAAATCAACACACTTATTTAGTATCAGTATCGTTTATAGACCTCTTTAGTATAATCATTGTGTGTTTCATTCAATCTTGTATGCTCGGGTCGAGGATAATCCATGCCACACATTATGATCTGTATCCATGTCCACGATCATCTCATCAGTCTTTGATTGATACAGATTCGTGTTGTGACTAATGTATGTTCATTGTATTGAATTGCAGTTATTTTCCAAACTTATCGTTACCCGCTTTCAAAACATCGATTCTACTAAGGAAGGAAAGCAGGTAACCAAGTCATGAGACATCACCAACGAGATCAAGGTGATTACGCTTCCTGATGACATTTTCAAGATGTGGGAAGACTTTCTGGATCGACATACCAAGGGCAAGATCATCAACCCCGACACCTTAAGTCCTTACAAGGAGGCGAGAGGGTTCAGAGCTTCCCCAATTCATCGAGAGTTCTTTAAGAGATTGGGTCATCTCTCCGATAAGGACTTGAGGGATCTGTTCCGCTACCTGGTTGACAATGACAGAGCATATGGATACCCCAAAGTCACGCTCCGTAAAACGAGCGTGGTTCATGGGTCCTGCTATCACTATGAGGAGTGGGCAAATCGGCGTAAGAGAAAGCGTATCGTCTTTCAGGAATTGGTGGCGATTGATCTGTCATTGCATTTTTTAATGCCAAACGGGTCTACAAACGACCCAGTGTGGAAAGCTTGGAAGCAAGAACATTGCGTATCGTCCGCCACGTACAATATGCTCCTTTTCCGACCGGACAAGGAGTTCTTCTCCATGTGGTTGACGAACGCAGGAAAAGTTTCCAAATGTTCCACTTAGTGGAAAAGTTTCCAAATGTCCCACTTAGTGGAAAACTCAAGCGCAAAACTTTTCCATTGAAAGAAGGATGCCAAAGTACAATAGTCTTTCCTTAGCATACATTCCCTCCGCATACAAGAGGCTGAATTTAGGGACATCAAGGTCGAAGTGTACTGAGGTTTATCTATTATTCCTCATTAAAGCCGACCTTCATGAATCAGCCGCTTTGCTTGAGAAAGTGAAGCTGAACTACTCTGCTGTTGATACTCCATATTACACGGAGAGAAACAAGTACTTGGAGGCCTGCTTCGCCGTCCATGGCTACGAACTTAGGATGGAGTTCTACCTCGACCTCCTCACGGACTTCAGCAAGCCCATGAGCCGAGTGTTTGGAATATATTCCGGCTCAAAGTTATTGCTTGCCAGTAAGGTAAGAAATCACAATCAATTTCTGTGTTTATCCTCGACCCGAGAATAATCATTGATCCATTATTTGTTTTGTAGTGTTATATGTAATGACGTAGTGTTATATGTCATGACAAAATTTTGACTACTGAAATTGATTCGTCATATCTTCTGCAGATGTCTGGAATGTCATTTTAGGGTTTGGTGGATAAGACCTTTCACAAGTTATACAAGGAGAACTCTAGGAAGATTCACATTTTTGACATCAACAATTTTATCCACAAGGATTGTGCGTATGCTGGGCCTCTTCCAACTCTGTTCAGTGGGCTTGACACTTCATCAGCTAGAGCTGATCAAAGGCCTACTCAAGCAGCAGCACAGACAGCCTCAACCTCTCAAGCTGGGCCTTCCCGTACTCGTGCGCAGGCCAGGGCATCTGTGGGCATTGATTCAACAGTTCAAGAGTGAAGTGATCTCAGTGGTTCTCGATTCCGTATTGAATCGCGAGTCCCTCAAGAGTTTCCGGAGGATGTCGACCCTTCATGCTTGCCGCCGTCCGCTCCTCCTCCTAACCCTCGAGATAATGAACATGACAAAGTCTTTCAGTTTAATCCGTTTGGGAGTAATGAAGGTGTGGACCTGTCAACACTTGGACTTCGTGACGCCAGGCCCTCATCTACATATGAATCACCCCGATCAGCAATTCCTATTGCTGGAGATGACGAGGAAAGGCTTGAAGATATTGTAAATCCTTTGAGCTCTCCTAGATTGCTGGATGAATCTACAGAGAATTTGGATACCCAGAATCCTGAGACACCAGTGTCATCTAGAGCTTCAACGCCGATTGGCTCCGTTATCATGCTCTCTGATTCTAATGACGATGAAGTCGAGAGACCCAACGTTCCAGAGGTACACATCAATGCTGCCGGAGAAGCTCCTACTCCTGGAGTCGTTGTGAAGTATGAACCAGGTGCTGATTATTTCCAGAACATGGCGATCAGACGCGCTTTGGAGGAGAAGGTAAATCAGGATATCCTGGAGCAGTTGGAGGCGTCCAAGCGCAAGCAGGCTGAGATGGAGGCTGCGTTCGAGAAGCAGAAGTTGGAGTTTGCTTTGGACAAGCAGCGGATTGCGGCCACTATCCGTGTTGAGCTTCACCTGCAGATGAAGGCAGGCCTGGCAGAGATGATGTCCTCAGCCTCTCTCTCCACAGGTGCTGCTTCATCTGGTCCTTCACAGTCTGTATTGCCAGAGTCCGCACTTCATCCTCGCATCGAAGATAACTCTGGTTCTGGTTTGTCGACTCCCTACCAGACCTGTACAATGAACGTGCCAGACTGTGTTCTTCATCAGCATGCTTCCCCGGCTGATTCTCCTGGTGGTCACAAAGGACCGTCTTCGTCCCAAGGAATGGCTTTGGATTATCCTCGACTCGAGGATAGAACCGCAGTGGATTATCCTCGGCCTGAGGATAGAATGTTGATTAGTCCTCAACAAAATCCACCGATGTGCAATGACACCATGATCCCTTCCCAGAATGAGATTCATCGTGATCATGGTGCCTCCTCTGTTCCTGCTTCCTCGCCACATGAATTCCCAATAACTCTTCGCCAGTCCGAAGAGTGCGATGTTGGGGCTCGTGTTTTCGACCATCCTGTGGATGCGGATGTTTTATGTGCGGTGGACGAGGATCGAGTGGATTACGAGCCGTCTTCGGAAAATGTCGACCAGGGCACATCTGAACTTGACAAGGTTGGCTAGTTTTTTACCCTGTTTTTTTCTTGCCCCACCAGCAATTGCTGTGTAGTTTTTTGATGACTACTCCTAGTCTCCAGTAGGTCTTATATTGGTGTGTTGGCTTGCAAGCATCAGATTCGTATGAGTTTTAATGTACATTAGGCGGAGTGTACATATTTGTAATACCACTTTGTTTATAATTTATGGAATTCTTTAACAATTCAATTTTCTTCAATTGTTTTCTCAGATGAGAATTGATGATATTGTTCACCGACCTCTTGCATTGAAGCCTCGGATTGGGAATTATTTACAGAAGTCGCTATGTGGGGGAGAATTGATGCTATCTGTGACACTTCCTTTGCATATTTTTCAAAGTGCATTTGATCAGGTAATTTCTGTTGTGCATACTGTTTGTTCGTCTTGTCCCAGGACTGTTTGCCGAGGAGTTTGTCCGTTATCCTCAACCGGCGGCCACAGAAGTGGCTTAATATCGTTCTGGATATTAATGGCATCATGTGCGAGACAGAACATGCCCCCGAGTTGTCGAGAGGCTCCGGGAGTCGAGCAGCGTATTCTTGCACCGTCCCTGCGTACATAGGTCCCAAAGCTGTATATACTCGCCCAGGAGTTTGTTCGTTTCTGGCGGAAATCAGAAACATTACGAACTCTATTGTCGTCTGGAGCTCTATGAAGAAGTCCACTGTAGTTGAAATTGCGAAGTATATTTTTTCGGACATGGCTTCTCCAGCTTTGGTTCTTGGTCAGGAGAGCTGTGGGGGAATTGAAACCTCGCCCAATAAGTTCTTGATGGACCCGAATAATTCGAACAAGATGATCTTCTTGAAAACCCTGCCATCAATTTTGTTTAGGCGCCAAGTTGAGTCGATGGTCTTAGATTCAGACAACGCCCTTCACATCGACGACAGCCCGGAGAAGATCGTCTGTAATCATTCGGAAAATGCCATTTTTCTTCGTCCTTGGAGACATGCAGCTTGTGATGACCAGTTCCTTACTCAGGAACTTGTACCTTGGCTGCAACGTTTGGTTTCCGAATGCCCCATTGGGCAATTACATGATTTTGTTAATAACAATCGTATTGGGGTTCAACCGTTGGCCTGTAGTAGCCCTTTCATGAGATAAATTGTAGATAGGATGGCGCTCTCAAACAAGAACGTTGGTTTTGTCTATGATATTATAGATGGTTCTACTTCATTGGATTTATAGTTTCAGACTTCTATTTTGTAATAAAGTAGATATTTAGTATCGACATTGTAAACGCCATTATACATTTTGAATATATATATATTTTTTAACTACAACATGTTTTTTTGTAACTTATTGCCATTGTCTTTTGTTTTTTATCATTGTTTTCAGTATTATTGTTTATCCTCTAGTCGAGCCTATTGTTTTTATTATGGATTCAAGGTAAACTTTTATCCTTTGGGCTTTCATATTTATCCTCGGGTCGAGCATGCGTTGGATTGTTGTGAATGTTGTTAAGTCCTACTCATCGCTTCTTTTACCTCGTGTGTCTTTTGCAGGTTGTGAAGGCTACCATCCCTCCTCTTTGTAGAAGTGATCGTGATAAACCGCCCTCCAACTGTGGCTCGTTTTCTAAGTATTCTGGGTCTCTTCCTGGAGGTTTCTCCCAATCTCACTATTCAAAGCCGTTTCTTATGTGCACTGCAACCGATGCTGCCTCTGCTATCATGGACTTTTCTACACAGAAAGTCCATGATGGTGTTGTTGATAGCCCTCCTGAGCCGAGGACTCGAATTCCCTGTGTGGCATCTCCTTCGCCGCTCAAGCGGATGTGTGCTTCTGTAGAGCCTCTTGGCGATTGCACTCCTAAACGACAACTCTATGTTAATGGTGCAATTGATGTTCACAAGGTGAAGGAGTCTAAGCCTATCTCTTCCAATTTGATTATTCCGCCTTCGTATATTCTTGTCCAGCCTACTCCTACCCCTGCTAAGCGTAGTCGTCCTCCAAGTTCAAGATCTGAAGGTATTGTTGGAGTAAGTAATCCTCCCTCACGTTCAACTGGATTGCATACTGAATTTCTCGGTTTAAAATCTAGTTCTTGGAGATCTGCATCTTCACAGTTTTGTCGTAACTCACTTTGCTTGAGTGGAGGGGGTGGTTTTGGGGCTCATAGTGGTCGGTGCCATCCACCACGTCATTTACCTCTGCGAAAATCCATGAATTATTCGGATGTGGATGATTACTATAAACCCTATTCTCGGAGGAAGGAAATTATGATTGGGTATGCGAAAGTGAAAGCGCAGGAGGCCTTGCTTCTCCAGAAACGAGGAGGTGGTTCAACCATTCCTTCTAATGAGGGAGGAACTCCTTAGTAGGAACAATTTTATATGCTTTAGAAGTCTTTCCTTGTTTTGTTGTAGAGACGATAGTATAGATCCTGGACTACTATAAATAGAATTTTACTTGTGATTATCTATGTTGGTAAATATGTCATGAAAATAAAGTTTTAGTATTATTATTTTCCATTGTGCTCACTCCTCTTTGACTATGGATGGAATTATATTCTCTATGACGATCTATTAATAATATGTCTTGTGTAATGCAATTTTGGAGCGCCGCAATGATCATGTTGTTTATTGTTGGATTTGGGATGTTTCTTGTATGTTGCATGATGTATGCCTTCTTTTGCAACAACTTTTCTCGATATTTGTGTCCGAAGTAATAGGCTTTTAGTCTCAAATCTCACGATTTGTCTCATTTTAATGAATATGGTGTTTCAGGATCTGCGATCCTAAAGGCCATGGTAGGATCTTACATTCCCATTGGGATGATAGGATCCTACGATTCCAATGAGATGGTAGAATCCTACTACCCTCGAGCACTGTTGTCTCGAATGTTGGCAATGTCTAAGCATTCTGTATGGCTTATTGGTCGTGTACTCTTAACTAATGACCTTCTTTGTTTGGGCACGGGAGATGTCGGGGACTGCTCAACGTCCTGAAAAGGTCCCATCATCGGTGGCACATAAGGGTTGTTGTCCCTCTAGAGAAGGTATAATTCTAGACAATTCTATTGTTTACTATTAGTATTCAATATTGGAGACTCATTCTTGCAACGTTGATTTTCTGCAGAAAAACTCAGTGCACCCACCAATAAATCAGCCCCTAGATCAGCAAAGGTCAGGCCACCTCGGTACACTGTTGTGTTGGACTTGAATAGATTTTTGATTCAGAGATTGTACGATAAGGGGCGTAAAACTGTCACTAGACCTGAGTGTGCAAATTTTCTGAAGGTGCTGACAAATAAGGCTATTGTCGTGGTATGGAGTTGCGCCATGAGGAAAAATGTCAATAGCATGTTACAAGTGGCTTTGGGAAGTTCTACTGTAAAGCTAGAGGACCTAACAATTATGTCACAATCTGATATAACGGAGTCGAGCTTTTCGAGAGCGGGGAACAACGTTGAGAATAAGTACATGCTCAAGGACCTCAAAAAAGTTAAGAAATACGTTGACTACGTAGACCTTAATCTGACATTGTTCATCTACAACAACCCCGAGAAGAACCTCCTCAACGATGAGTTCAGTGCGATTGATCCTCAAACGTGGACAAGTGACCTGAAGGACAAGTTCCTCATGAACACTATGCTTCCATGGCTCGAGAATATGTTTTCCTCAAACCTCTCTGTGGCCGAATATGTCCGTAACCATCCCCTTCCTAGATGTCCGGTTACTCAAGAATTTAGGCCCAATGCTTTGGCTCAAAACATTGTAATTGGGTGTTCTCAAAAATGGAATTTCAAAGTCGGGGCATTTCAATGACTACTCACTCGTATTGGTGATGTGTATATTTTGTATCTTTTGTTTCAATATAAACTTGTGGGATGTACCTCTACTTTATTAAACATTCTTCAGTATTGAGGCCATCATCTTATTTTGAATATAAATAATCGCAATATCTCCCATGAACTATCCTTAGGATGGTAGGATCCTAAAATCTTGAAAAATGTAGTAGTTAAGGATACTGTATGATTTTTGTGATGCGGATAGGAGTGTGGTAGGATCCTACGATCCTCACGGATGGAGTAGTTAAGGATCTTGTATGAATGATTTGTTTGTGGTATGGATGGCAGTGTGGTGGGATCCTACGATCCATGATGTTGTTTATAACTTCAATCTTTCTCTATGATTACAGCGACGCATCGACTCGACAAAAGTTATCGTGTTGTCTGTCAACAGATTGTTTTGTTTTTAGCAATATGATAACTGCACTCCGTGACGCTTCAATCGAAACAACATCATTGTTTAGCCTAGTTTCCTAGAGTACTTCAGAATACTTTTGAGGTCCTTCCAAGTTGGAATATGGTCGTCCATGGTCCCCGCGTGCCTAAAGAAGGTCCTTGAAGTCCTCCTCCCCAAAGACATAAGGTCAAGACTTCTTTTTTGTTATGGACGAAACAGGTGTTCAAGGCCACAATTGTATCCTTTCTGTGACAAGGATCTTAAGAGACTCTCAACGGACCGGAAGACGAAGCAGTTCTCTTTTCTCGACAAAATGTTGATGGTTGATGACCAGCCAATGCGTCATGTCTTCAACGGAAATCTGGCTTGCTACTTTCCAAAGTCATGGCATAGTGAAATGACCTTACCCAACACATCCAATATTATACCTAATATTGAAACAACGTTGCTTCTATTCATCCTTCCACTGCGATTGTACGCCTTGGTGAAGGAGTATCTGCGGGGGCACCTGATGGATGGAAAGTTTAATCGTAGAGTGCTTGAAACATGGCACTTTGAGCAAGTGTTACGAAGTACGTAGTCGGTTCCCTACATTGAGTTCTGTTGGCGTTGGTTTTCATCTAGTTTATTCTATGAATATATTTTTTTGATAGTCATTACCTCCATTCTCCAAGCCTATTTGGTTGCTTATTTTTTTGATGTGTACTAAATTGATTGTCCTACATGTGTTGTTAGACCGTAGGATCTTACTATGTAAGCTATGTATCTTGGATTGCCAAATCCCACTACATTGTTTGATGCCTTTATATACTTCATTCCTAAGTGTACATTGCAATTACCCCTAATCTGTAGGCTCAATCCTATATTTATTGAAATATTCTTGATGCCAATGGTAACACAGTATGATCTCATGATCTTGCTTCCAATATCAAGAATTGATCCAAAGGCCAAAATTAATCTTAAAGTCCACATTTACCTTCAAGCAGTTGATTCTCATGGCTAGACGTATATGCGTTTATATATGGAATCTCCAGGTGACCTCGGCTTTATTTTTCCAATTCAACCCAAAATTGTCTCTTATCTTGCCTACGGAGATAAGATTTGGCTGCCAACTCTTGATGATTAGTCGACCGCTTCAGGTGAAAGCGGCACTACTGCAAGTGGTAGTCCATGAGAAGTGGGAGGAGTACATCAATAGTTTCTTCATTTGCCAAAATGGGCTTTGTTCTCATGCATTGGCATGTTTGGTCATGAAAACTATTCTTGATGAGACGTTTTGGGTGTGTTGTGAGAACTTCTTGCATCTAATGGAGCCAGCTATTTTGAGAATCTTCAATGGACAAACTTTGACAATGAAGAGGGTGGGTTGGCCATGAATAATCTGAGGAAGCATGTATTTGGTCTACATAATGCACCATTCTCACTTGAGTCTATTATAGCAACCTGCTTTTAAAAGCAATTTTAACAGCAATGGAAGATAATGATGACTAATCTTTATTGAACCCATATTTGAAAGATTGCGGAGATCTTTAAAAAAGTGGAACAACAAAGCGTGCATGCAATAGAGTGTTAATGCATTTAAGTAGGCTGCCTGGAGTGAACCACAACATTGTGATGGATGAACTAACGCATTTTGAGAAGTGTATTGGTCCTTACGGCCCTCTAGAGGCCCCAGACATTTGAGAAACACGGATGCTACTTCATACATGGTGGCAAAGGGTTCAAGGCAATGCGTCGCCTATAATAGCCAAGCGCATTTTTTTGTTGACAAGCTCGGCATCATCGTGTGAGCCAAATTAGAGCATGTATCCGTTCATTCATGCCAAGGTTTGCAATTAGATTGAACGTACAGAAGGCAAAAGACTTGGTGTACATTTACACCAATAATTAGCTCCTTTGAGAGCAATGTGGAGTGGATCCGGTTACATGGTACAACAACCATTAATTTTTGGAAGACTCAGATCCAAATGTTAGACTAGTGCACGTCAAAGAAAACAATGATGATGGTGGCGATGATGGTTTGGCGGATGGAATTGATGATGGTGATGGTGATGCAAGCGATGATGGTGATGATGTTGGAGATGACAACGCGCAGACTCCGATTGGAAGTTTGACATAGAAAATGCAAGTGGGGTTAGGTCGGATGAGGAAGTCCATAACCAACCAAATGAAGATCCTACGGTTTGTGCGGGTAATGGGGTTTTTGAGTGGTTTGATTTTGAAAAGGAGCTACTTTTGAGGACTGACCATGTCATTGATGAAACGCAAGATGAGCCAATCATTGGATACGATGGTACAGATGATGATATTGACAATGAACAAGGCATTGATAGGCATCCTTGCAATAATGATGGCAATAGTAATGATAATAATGCCATGGGTAGCGATGATAATAATACCAGTGATGATGGTAATGCCATGGGTAGCGATGATAACAATACCAGTAGTGGCGGTAATGATGGTGAGGAGCAAATTGCAAATAAACAGGAAGTTCCCAATAGAGACGAAGTTGATCAACCTCGTGAAGCATTTGAACAAAATACAGTTGAAGAAACAACTTGTTGTGGAGAATCAAATGAAACCCTCGCAAGAAATGTTGGTTTAGAAAGTCAGGAGGAAGATGTTGCTATTGGCCAATTGTTTACAACACTTTTGGCACAAAGTGCACCTTCAATAGGTGCAACACTTGCTCGTCTAGAGAGAACTCCACTATCTCCATCAAATAGACCTCATGGACACAATTCAAGGAAGACAATTACTCTAGCATTGGATTTAAGTGCTCTAGCCACATCTTTTGGAACGCTTTGGCAAGGTGGACCTCCTACAGAGAAACGTGGTGTAAAGCGGTCAACTTTAGGCCCAAAGATTGTTTGTCCATTTTTCTTGGAATATTCCACAAGGACTTCTTCATCTTCACAAGGTGTTGTGGGCACTCATGGAATCAATGAGGATGGGATGACCAACAATTGCAGACGAAGAAAGGTCAAAAAATTGTAACTACAATGGTGGCTGGTGCAATCGTGGGGGAAGTGCGCAACATTAATTCAACTGTAGAGAACTATGCGCCTAATGCTTATGGTGATGAGGATAAAGTATGTGGAGATGACAAGGAGTCAAGTGGATCGGAGGATAGTCATGCAAAAGTACCTAACGATGAAGATATTGTTGAAAGAGCACTATTGGGAATCGTCGATACTCGCACAAATCCAAGACGACGCACCTCCAAAAAAAAGAAGGATTGATAAAAGTCAACTAATAACATATAGAATATTAATAGATATAGAATCTTTTAAATATGTAAATCAATGTCCATAAAAACATTGAATAAGGCTATTGAATGTATTCTTCCATAAACATATATTGAAATATGGTTCTAGGCCATGGAAAGCATGCCTCAAAAAGCCTGAAAGTTCAATAATGTGTTAGTCTCATTCTCCTTTTCAGTTCTAGCGCGCCCTCCTTCCCAGCGCTCACATGTCCCCACCCAAACCCTCATGCCCCTACTCCCAAATACTCGCGCCCCCTTCTCCCTGACGATTACGCCTTCCCCCCGCCTCTCAGATGCTTGTGCCCTCCCCTTACAGACGCTTGTGTCCCTCTCCTACACACTCACGTGCCCCCTCCCACACGCTTGCTGACCATCTGCTCGCGTTCCTCCATGTCAGTTGAATTCCTTGGAATAAGTAGTGACGTGATAGATGCATGGCATCCTAGGTAGACAAGGTAACTCTATGTCAACCCTTTGGACAAACAACCCTTAGTTGACCCATGATTGACCTCCCCTGACTCTTAACGGACGGACGTGCGGACAGAACCGTCCTTTATACAAAGAGGTCCTATAAACAATCCTCAATAAAGGGGCTTGCAATAGACCCAAGTTTTTCTCTTACCTAAGGCTCCACTGCTCATTATAACAAAATCTTTACAAGAAGAACAATGAAAGTTGCAAAGAATAATCTTGTATGTTTTCTATTTGAGATAGTCTCCTAAATCCATTATGGTGATCCTTCCATAGCTAGGGAATGGAATGGGCATCACCTTTTTCATAGTGGCCTTAATGTTGCGAGCAAATTTCCACTTCTTGTGATGGACCACAATTGGAGCATTGGACAACGCTTGATCGTCCTACCATGGGGCTTGGTTGGATGGGAATGACCATCCAATGAAGTTAGGCTTAGGTTGTCTTTCACAGCTCTCGAAGAAGTCTGGAAAAGTCTACTCCATAACATGTTGAAATCTTTTGCTTGGAGGTGAAATTCTCCTTCTTCTTGTGTTAGGATCTCTAACTTGGATTAATCAATGCTTTGTCCAACAAGCCAAACAACAGGGACAACGAGCTAATCCTGCATCCATGTGAATTTTGTCCCGTTTACACATTTCATGATGTTGTCAGCGCAAAACCAAAAGTCAAAATGGACGAGTTGCCTCCTCCCATACTCCATCATCTTGCCATTGTAGGTTGGCCCGGAGTATCTCTATTCGAGTCTTTTCAGACCTTTACTTTGCTTGAATGTCATGACATTGCTTTCTCGCTATCTTGCACTAACCAAAGTGCCACTCCTATCAATTGCACTCAATCTCAAGGATGAAAGTAGCCTGGAGATATGGGGCACAGGAGATTTAATGCAAGTACGGCCGGCATCTGATGCTCAGCTTCAATTCAGGCTTGTGTTTAACATATCTAAATATGGTGGTCAGAAAAGTTGACTTTGTTGTGTAAAAGAAAGCCAAATTTGAGAACCGAGTAGAAGATCCAGCTTCCTTTAGCTTGAGCCAAACACCTCCTCGCCTTATAGGTTGGAAACTCTCGTGGTAAAGTTCCCTACGCTTGGGAGCTTACTAATAATTGTAGCAATCTCGACCGGGTTTTTTATGTGCCTGACAATTTGAGGTTGAAGCGTGACCTTGCAAGTAGGCCTGATAATTGTTGGACTGCAACATTGCGTGCATCATGTCGTTGTTGGTAGCAATGTATAAACAAGTCCCTCTATTGCTAGACGTTTGCAACCATTTTGTTGTACACCATCGTTGCTAGGTTGTGAAATGGCATTTCCACCAGCTGCACCATGTTCACGTTCTGTAGAGGACATCACACAGTTAGAATTTGTTGTTTAAAGCTGGAGATAAAGAAGCATGAAGAATTAGGGTTAGAATTTATTATTCATAGTACTACAAGAAGAATCAACAAGAAAAAATGCGATTTAGAGTACAACCTCTTACCAATTCCATGAAGCCACTCCATTAACGATAGCAAAAGTGCCAGAAACCCACCCACTTGTACTGCACACAAATCACTTTTTTAGAGGCCGCAAGATAGGAGTGCCACCAATCTTTGATGCCCAGGTAATACTCTTTTGCCTCTTCAATTGTCTTTGCATCTTTGAATTGTTTATAGAGCGAGATGTGCTGTTCTTGGAATTTAAGCGTATGAACTTGACTATGTGACTGTTTAGAGACGTCACCTAATGCACGAGGTTGTACACCTTCTTATCAACCATTTTGACAATGGATTTGTTGTTTTCAAGGACCATGCGTTGTCTCAACTTCTACTTTGATTTGCATATGTAGTGTGTAAACAACATGTTGCTTAAGGCAGCTGATGCTTTGTGATGATTTCTACTAAGCCCCACCTCTTGTAGAAGTAGAAGAGGAGTTGAACAAAGTTGTGGCTGAGGAATATTTGGTTGAGATTGTACTAGCCACTAAAAAAAGTCCTCTAAGAAAATAAAGGAGACAAACGGGACAGAAGAGATCAAGGAGGCAAAGACCACCAAAAGTAGCAGTTCTAAGGCCAAGAAGGCTAGTCGCGGAAGAGACAAAGGGAGATGTCGTGGCAATGTGTCCAAGTAAGAAGGATGCTTTGATCTCATCATTGCTGATATGCCCAACGGTCTTCTAGCTCCCAGAACCTCATTTCCACCTGATGTGGTACCCACCCGGAATGAGTTGGAAGATGAATGGATTATAGACAACTTTGAAATGGCCCGTAATTTGCTCCAAGATGATGGTGCCATCGTGCTCTTCTACCCTCACAATGCGGATATTTGAAAAGTCACTAACCTTGGTGATGAGTTATATAGATTCACCTACTTGGAGGTTTTGTAGTGCATCAATGACATCCACCTCACCTCTTCTAAGAGCCTAAACTGCACGGTATGTTGACAATTGTACAATTTTTATTTCCTTCAACATCAAATTCTTCTAAAAGTTATTCAAACTCCACTGTTATCTTAATCTGATCATTTTCTCATCCATACGCACACAAAGCGCTTCTAGATTGTATTGTACATTAAGATGATTTACAGAGGAAAAGAGGTTAAATTAAACTCAATGCTGAAGAGAACCACATCCTAAACGATTTCCAGAACAGACAAACTGGATGATGGTGTTCTTCACAATGTCACAACCTCTATCACGGACTTGAAGAATGATCACCATTTTTGCAGAAGTAGCCGTGAAAAAGGTCCAATAACTCTCCAAGTGCTAGTGAAGAGTTTCTTCAAGCAAAGCAACTTTGTGCTCAACTGCCATGCTTCCACAAGTTTATCCTACAACCCTTTACTAGGGCTTCATTTCTAAGCACATGGTTTTCATTGTGTACTTGAAAAAAAAAATCATGTTTTTGTAGAAGCCTCGGTCTATGCCATTCGAAGAAGCGGACGCCACCTTGTAGCTTTGGAGTCCAACGTTTTGATTCATCAAGCCATTTTTGAACCGTTCAATGCTTTTGTGTCCTTGGAGGTTTTGTGCTGCGGAAACACAAGCGGCCTCAACGCAAGCAGGCTCAATCCCTAGAAGTCTTTCTCTAAGAGAGGCCTTCAAAGAAAATAGCTCAAAGCAGGATCTCTATGTAAGTTCAAGCTCAGTCAATATTTGTCAAAATGTGACTCCATGTCCTCGGTACGCGTCTGTTGACCTAAAGTGCATTCAACATGATTAATTGATGGTGTGACATTCATGTTTTTTGCGGCAGTATGGTAAACCTTTTTTCCAAGTCCAACACTACCATTGTCGTTGCCATGTTATAGTCGTCATCTTGCAATGCAAATCGCGGCTTCAGATTTACCATTGCGTGCAAGTAAAGTTACACGGTACGACAAGGATGTATTGGCTACGATAACATGGAAGAGATAGTGGCTATTGAGGATGATTTTTGTTGTGCTAGTGTTTTTGATAATTATAGCTTTATCAATAAATCAACCTTTAATTGAGTTTCCAGCTCCAATTCTATTTCAAAGCACTAATAGGATACGTTCCAATTAATTGGTGTCCTACCACTTTGTGAGAAATTTGACTATTCAAAATTGCACATGGGAAGGGTCCATGGGTCAAGAATTTGTTTGTAGTTGATCTTTTTCATATCCATTGTCTTCTTTTCCTGCTTCATTTACCGGCCAAATGTTTTTTTCAACAATAATAACATAATAAATTAAGAATTCCATCTAACCAATGTAACGGACACTATATAATATTGTTAATGAAGTTTTTAAGAAAAAATTAAACGTTCCAAAAACACATAAAATCTTTCATAGGGAAGTGCCATTGGAGCTTGCAATGCACCTCCTCGATACCAAGGTGTCTCCCTCGGAAATTTTTAGTGACCATTGTCTTTAATTTCTTCTTGTCACATATTAAAGAGATAGTGGGCAAGTTCATGACTAAAGTTCAAGATTATTATTAACAAGCCTTCTTTAGTACTATTGAAAATTACCAAAGGACGGCAGGAATCAAGTACAACTTCAAATATATATTCCAACTAAGTTTTAGAATTTTGACAAAGTTGCCCTCATCCCTAAAATAAACTAGTTTTGCAAGTGATTATATACTTGACCAGAATTGCACGGCCTAGCAATATATGACCCTCGCCAATAAGCCTTCAAATTAAAGTTTTTATCATGATACAATATATTTTATTCTGCATTCTCACTTCAATTTCCTACTGTCCAACATTTTCAAAACCAAAATGACACATAATCAATGTGAAACAAATGGAGTCTACATCGTGGTGCACAAGGAATTGCCAATGGTGCGATTCATCACCCAATGTATGTAGTCATAGGATGCCATATTGAAAAAAAACTCATTGCTTATTATTCACTGCTCACTGCTCACTGCCCATTGTTGACTCCTCACCGCTCACGTGCTCACATGTTACCAACCATGGTATAACATTAAATGTATTGGGTAAGGCCATTTCACCATGTCATGGCTATAGAAAGTAGCAAGCCAAGTCACTGTTAAAGACATGCCACATCACCTATTTATCAATCATGTGGATTTTGTGCAAAAGACAAGACTATTTTGTCTTCATGTCCGTTGAAAGTCTGAAGAGAACCTTCTTGCATAAAGAAGAATGTCATGGCCTAGAGCACATGTTCCATCCATAACAAAAAGAAATTGTGACTTAATATCTTTATGGAAGAGGACTTCAAGAACCTCCTTTAAGTGCGAGAGAAGCATGCACGACCATATAACCACATAGGACATGAGTAGGATTTTGAACAACTGAAGAAGGCCTAGGCTTACAACGATGTTATTCCAATCAAAGCGTCGTGGAGTGCAAAGTCATTTGGATTCAAAGCACAACCTCTTCTAACATCTTAGCTACATTAGGAGCAATAGTGCAACTCCATATCACAATATTAGTCTTATTGTGCAACAAGATGAGAAATTCAGCACAATTGGCCCTATAAATAGAGTTGTGCCACTAATTAATCCTATGAACTAGGAATCCATTCAAGTCCAAAACATTAGTGTACCTCGGTTTTTTTATCTTTGGTTTACAAAGAACGAGAGGCAGTGTAGGTCCAAGTTATAAGCCTGCGGTGGAGAAGCCATCCATGCATGAGTATCATGTGTTGACATTGGAGGATCCTTTGATCAAGTCATAGAAGTAGTACAAATTGGGAAAAGTACACCCAAGTCGAAACAAACCTTTTGTAGAAGGTTCCGAATCAGCATGTGATGTGGATGATTGATCCTTTCATCCACAATTGCTTTAGCAAATTTTGATACGCTCTTTGTAGGAATGAAGGCCAAGTGAATTTCAGAAGCATCAACTCTGGTAGACATCGACACAGTCCTAGCAGGGTAATGGCTCGCAAGTTTTCTCAAGCCTCCCAAAATAGGCCTTTACAAATAGGTCTTCTCCTCCATCACATTGTCTATAGATGAAGCCATCTTGGTTTGATTTTGTCATATGTAACCTGAAGTTGCAAAATCTGTAGATTTCTTAATGCGGTAGCTATCAACGTCTTTGTTCCTTCCAAGCGTTGGTCGCGGTTCGACATACTCCATATTGCATTGCTGGAGGAAGCTTGATACGGAGGTCCTACCTCCATCAAGGTAGGGCCGGACGCATACGGCTCAATTACTAAGCCTGATGAAGTTGGAGCGAGCGTTGGAGCTCGTACAATTGTGGTTGTAACTCTAGTTCTAGGCCCCCTATAATTTGGATCATATTTGACAATATAATTGGGTTTTATAATACTGGGCCTAATATCGAATTCCGCATCAAACTCTATGTTGTTATCTCTTACATCAAATTTCTTACATCTTCCTAACTAGAGCATCAATAGAGTTGGCCTCTCCGTCTTCATCAATGCGCTCACTTGCTTTTGGAGGCTAAGAAATAGGCAGCAACATTTCCACTTGGTTTTCATCCCTCTCTTCTTCCTCTACCTCCACTTCTTCCTCTACCTCACCTATCTATCATCTTCGACCTCTACCAAAATGTTGCGACCATGAATTAAGGCAGTAAAGCCCTTGACTCATATAGAATTCACAAATGGAAATCCGACAATCACGTTGAGAGATGGCCGCACTATCAAAATAAAATAAAAAAATATTATCCAAAACTAACTACCAAAAAAAATATTACCGTGCATAGGCATAATTATTTACAGTGTCTATGGTTATCATGTCTAGAATTTGAGTTTTGAATTAGTCATTGTATCATGATAAGTCAGCTTCTCGTGTCGAACTATTTTGATTGTCGCAAATCTCAAGGTTGTCTAGGGTGTCCACCAAATGTCGCTTTGTAACCTTGCATGCAAGTGCTTGATTGTCATCATTATAGGTAGCTGCTGCAAATTGCGCCATGTCCGCATCCTTCCGCTTGAGCTCTTGCAAGAGCTCAGACTCCAAGAGCGACGTATCGCCATCATTGCCATCTCATGATGATCTTGTATTGCTCTTGTTGTTGTTATCCGGATTGTGATCTAGGGTGGCAGCTCTACAATTTGCATTCTTTTTTAATCATTCCTCTTGCGCCTTTTTTCTTTCCGCCTTCCGCTTTACAACCCTCTGAAGTAGTTTGTCTCACACTTTGCTCTACTAACGTTTGTCTTGCTCCTCTATCTTGTCTTCGTCTACTCAAGATCCTATGTCATCCTTACGCTAAGGTTGACATAAAGTGGATTCCTCTTTGGTGGTGGAGTAGGTACAACAACTTTTAGCACCAATCGCAAAGCCCAAATCCTCTTTGCATTCCCCAAAGCAAACATTATATCTACAAGAGTGTAGGCAACCTCTAGGCCCCTTGCCTCTTTGGTTTGAAGCAAAGAGAGCAAGCACCAAATTAAAAAATAGGATGTAAATATTTATGAGTACAAATATTCACATGAATAACAAGAAATTCAATGCAGAAAAGACAAAAGTAGAGAAGAGATTGAAAGATCTCTCAATTACCTTACCAAGGCAAATGACGTGATTGCCGAACCCCCTCCAACGTTAATAATGACGTTGTTGGCACGACCAAGTAAACCAATCAACTTGTCAATGTTCTCAATGTTGAAATTCACTTGTCCTTGTAGATTCCACAGCATAAGAGAAAATTTGAAACCCCAAACATTGAGCACTTGTTGAAATTGCAGCTCAAATCCAACGCATGTTTGGAAGCTCAATTCAGCAGAACCCTTGAGGTAGTGTGCGTAGAGGAAGTTAAAATCTATAGAGGGGTAAGGTTTGCTCAACAAATGTCAAAAAGAAGTTGATGCGAGCCCTCAATAAGTGTATTGGCATAAAATGTGGTTGTACTATCCCAGACAAGCAGTTGCACCCAGGAACTACCTATGTCCGCTATTACATTGGTCAATTTCACCAACAACACCATATTCGTTATAGTGGAAGACTAAGAGTCTCCCAAGTTGATACGTGTGGCAAGCAATTTAGGTTAGGTCGACCAAAAATGTACCCACAATTAACATGTAGCAAACAATTTAGGTTGGGTCGATCTAAATGAACACCTTCAAAATCATGGAATTTTCCCGATATTACAAATGTGGTGTTCAACCCAAGGCAAAGGCAAAAGGAGGAGAAGAGATATGTCAGCAAAGTAAGTAGAGGCGGGAGTATCAATCGCGAGACATATCAGCAAAGAAATTTGTCAGCAAAGAAAGTCGACAACTTCTCAAAAGAGTTGAGAAAAGTCTATGAATCCACATCTCCTAGATTTGCACCTATGTACCAAATTCATAAATGAGCAGCAGTTTAGAAGCGCCACCATCAAAATCCAACCTCGAATCAGATTTGGAGAATTTTGCTACAAGATTTTCAGTAAATGCCTTGAAAAAATACCATTAGATGATATCATTGAAGAAACTAAGATTGGAGAATCTTTTGATCCTTCTATACTTCAACGACTGATTTTATGCACCTCTCTAGGCAAGTCTTCTACATCTTCTATAGTTTATTGATTAGCCACAAATTCAAAAATACATTTATTGTTGTCTTGGCAACCCTAAATTTTAGGGATTTCAAATATACATTTACCAAGACTACATGGGCATGTCACTCTTACTAAGTTTGTGGAAAATGCTAACAAAGCAACACATGCAGAAGAGTAGGATCAGGAGATCCTCCGATCCATGCAAAAGTCATAAGAACAAAAGCGAGACTAACATTGAATATCAAAGTGCGTACTCTACCACCTTGTCTTGGCATTGAGTATTGAAATTTGTCCCACACTTCCAAGCGGTAGCTAGTTCTTTCAAATAGATTCCCTTATGACAATAAGTGGCAAGGTCCTAGTTCAAAACCCTTGATTAGTACATGAACTTTGTAAACTTGGATGGCTTTGCCCAGACGATTGTGACAATAAAGCTACTAGCATCCTTCTCCTCTTTTGCAATGAGATTACCACCCGCAATCAGGATTCTATGTGTCACTAGGTAGTGTTGGCTCCATTATGTAGTAGTGCATAGAATAGTTTATGTTCGGCTCTCTTTACTTCCTCTACGAAATACTTGGCAACTTCGTCCTCATTATTAAGATTTATTGTAGGTGATGGAGGAGTCATTATCGATATCTCAAACACATGCTGAAATTCGGTGTGGAAGCTAGGCATCATCTTTTTCTAGTCAACAAGCTTGTGGACTCGATCAAAATCCTAAGGACAATATATCAATGTCTCGTGGGGTGCCCTATGCAAACGATCAATATTGACGAGCATGTCCGGATGGTCATCCTTAGACTTGTAAGGGCAATGGCTGAAGATGTGGAGTTTGGAGAACTTGCTCTCATACATCTTTCTCACCTCTTGCAGCTCCTTGGTTGAGCATTTCTACACAGTCTTGTGCAACAATCCTACCGCCTTCACCAGGGTAATAGGCTCCTTAACCTTTCGATCATATCTCTTCACGTTTGGCTTCTTTTCTAGTTTTGTTGTCATTGTAGATCCACCAGTTGTTGTAGACCTCTTTTGCTTTGGAGGTGTAAGTATAGGATGTCGTTGATTTGCCGCGTTTTGGTTTGTCGTTTTGCACGCACCTTTCACCTTGGTCCAAAGATTACAGATCATACTCGCAAATAGATCCACACTATTAGGGACGAATATGATCGCTTCCACATCTACGCAATGCCTTGAGTGCAATCCAGTGGTAGAAACAACAAGGACATATACCTAGTTCAATTCAATACTGGCAACAAACTCCTTGATGATCATCAATACGTACATGTCTGCAAATTACAAAATTCCAAGGAGTTGAATGCCTCTCGTTGGCATAAGTCTTGGCGGTCTGTTTGGGTTCATCTTATCAATAGTCATGATAACCAGCAAAATGTTAGTGGCATCCGTAGTTGGGTCCTTAGCCCATCCAAGAACCCATTCAAAAACATACTTTGCAAGAAAAAAAGTGCATGGCTCCAACTCTCTCCCATGGTATTTCACCTTTACCAACTAACGATAGAGGACGAGTTTTAGCTTAACTAGGGCCAAGTCTTTTGCTATCAACTTCACCTCGATCCAATCAATCCTGCTCATTGTATAGCATTATTGCTTAACGAGCGATATGAAAAGCCAAAATCCATCAAAAATCATGATTGAAAGATCGTACAATCCTTGTAGATGCTCGGTCCGTTCTCTTTAATATATGGAGAGTGTATGGCCTGTCTTGACAAAGCATCAACTTTAGCTAATCCTTTCACTAGAATAATTTGTGGCTATCTCCAACGCTATAAAGTTTAAGCCTACATGGATGATCGGGGGATCTCACGATCGATACGTACGATGAAGGAATCAATATTTGGTTTTCACAAACAATGTAGGGGTTTGTGAATTCATATAGACAATCGAGGGATCACAAGTTTCATACAGATGATTAGAGGATTCCACGATCCATATAGACAATCAGGGGATCACACGTTCCATACAGACGATTGGGGGATTCAACGATCCATACATACAATTGGAAGGTCCCTCAATCCTCATAGATGATTGAAGCATTCCTCAATCTAAATAGACGTAGAGAGATCCAACGATCCTAAAAACGACAGGAGAGCCTTTGGTCAAAATTTTTGATATGAACAATGTAATGACATAGCAAAACTGCTGCGGATCTTCCTAGTGGCACAATAGAACGATCGTCTTTACAATCATACTAAAGAAATATATACAATCAAACAAATTCTAGGCCTAGGTTTTTATTAAGGTTTAGGTTTAGGGTTTTGATGCTAGGATTTAGGATTTAAGGTTTACGTTTAGGAATTAGTGCCTCTTGATTATTTTTGGTCTCGTCTACCATCTTCACCGATCCAAAGCACTACTCACAGTAATAATACGTTATATATCAATATAAGCTAATTTGATGTAAAATAGTTGATCTCAACAAGATTTTGACACAATAACTTATTGAATCACCAAACAACATGATTTTGACTATATGGAATACATGTATCAATTATAAGAATTGTGTTTTCTATCATATAGTCTTGTGAACTATCAAATTTATTATTTAAAAATTTGAATATTGCAAAGAAATCCTTAAGGAGGTTACAACGGAACAAATATCAAATCTAGACAGCAAACACAATAGAATTTTACATGCTCACAGCATTGAACATGGAGAAAAAATACTAGTAATAGAATTATTCTAGAAAATGGAAGCAAAGTAAATACATTTTTATCAGAACTTAAAACACCCCACCTATTTGTATCAACGCACCTCCTAGTCACCTCAAAGTTATACCGCAACTCCTTGTGTCTCAACTTGTTGAAACCTCAAGTCAACTCGCCCTCAACTAACCCTGACCTTGCTTCAAACCTCTTTGCCCTCAATTATTCATAAAATGCCTTCAACTAACCTTGAAATTGCCCTTAACTAACCCAACACACTTTGTATACTCGTTGTGCAAGAAGAGCGAGAGAGGAGGAAGAACTAGGAGAGAACCTAGGGGCAAAAACTGTGAAGCGTGGGAGAGGTTGAGCAACAAAGAGTGAGCAAGACAAAAAAAGGTTGAGAGCTGAATTCGAGCGATTAATTATCACTCCCAATTCATTACGCGTCGTCCAAGGCAACTGATCATTATTTTGCGTCTCCCCATGATAATTCCATGCATGTTCAACTTTCCTTGTTATGATTATCAAATGTAATCTGATTTGATTATAATTACATTAAAATTGAAGATAAAAGCATCACATTTTTGCACAATCATAGACTAGGGCAATCAAGCATAATATAACACGTTTTGATATTGTAGTGTAAGAAATTAGAATTATTTATCTGATTCAAGCTACTGCATGAAGTTAGTTGAAATAAAAGGTCTTTTTGTTTAGCATGCTTAATAACTAAAGGTCACACATAGGTTACAAAGCAAATACTTCTATAATTTATATCACAAAGTAATCACTCAAATTAATCCGAGAATCTATACTTATGATTAAATAAATCTCATTCTTATAATAATCCTTATGTTATTTAGGTAGAAGGAAGTCCAATAGACAACACCTAGAGGCGCATCAATCCCATGCGGTAATAGCCTAGTCAAATAGACAATAACTTGGTCTAATAGACAATAGCTATGTAATGGATGCAATTCATTTAGTATTATTTGGCTACTTAGAAACTTAGTCTATCTACCCGGAGAGGACACTCTTCGTATTTTCTGGGTACCACGTGCAACGCTGGGGTATTTTTAGGGGGGGTATTTATTTATTTTTTTGAATTTTCAGGCCCCTATAATTACTTATAAACCCCCCTAGAGCCCATATTATCATGCCTATCTTTACTTATAATACGTACATAGGCTGAATTTATTGGAGGCTATTTTCTTTATAAAGAACAAAACTAATTTAACAAGTAATGAGAATTAAAGTGACAAGATATGCCCTGTACATCCACAAGATTCAACTTTAAGGCAAAAAATGGATGTGTTTACATTAGAATGCATACTTGAAGACAAATACATGCACAAATGCTAAATAAAAGCAAGACATTACAAATGACAAAGTAATGAAAGAGTTTAATGTACAAATGTGTTAAAAAACACAAACATTACAAATGAAAAAGTAATGAAAGAGTTTAATGTACTAAAGGTGTTAAAAAACACAAACATTACAAATCATTTACAAGAACTATGGCAACAAGCTGCAGTTCTAAGCCATCCAACACATGTGAAAAAAAATTTAGAGTCTATGACACAAATGTCTACTTGTACATGAGACTCATAGTCACCCCAAACCAATTGGAGAAGTGATCAGCTCCTTCACTCCTACAACCATGTTCTGCAAATCCACCAATCATCACATTCCAAGAGATTACACTGCACCCCATAAATCACAAGTCACAAGTCTGATTGACAAAACCAGCAGCCTCTCAGAAAACAGTCATGCATCAAAAAAGATGCCACACTTCCAATACATGTGAACAAGTGCATCCCTCACACACAAATGTGACTCAAGTCCTCCTTTCAACTCTACTTTCAGCTCTACAAGGCCCCAATTATGCACATGCATTCAAAAAAATTGCATAAGGAATAGCATTTGGTTTAGGGCCAACCGGTTGCACTTGAAGAAGCACTTCAACTGGTTTGTGCCCACAGCCATGTTCAGCGACTCCACCAATCCTCACGGTCCATGCAATTCATGCGATCCTCCACAACTCCTCCTTCACTTGTGCATCATCCACACTGCCACATTTACCACACATGTGAACAAGCGCATTGTGCATCATCCACACTGCCACATTTTCCACACATGTGAACAAGCGCATTGTGCATCATCCACACTGCCACATTTACCAAACATGTGAACAAGCGCATTCTGCATCATCCACACTGCCACATTTACAATGCATGTGAACAAGCGCATTGCCCCCCGTACATCCCATTGTAGCCCACAATATCACCACCACATGAACTTTTCTGCCCCACTGCGAAGGTTTAGGACTCATCTGAAGTATGGGAGGCCAAAGGTGATCACCGAAAGTCAGCGGGCACTGTGGTCTGCCAGAAACTGCCGCAAGTGCTCGGCATCATTCCGATCCAGACTGTACACCTCATTCTGAGGGTTGTACGCCAAGGTCACGTTACATATAACGCAGTCAATGTCAATCCACTTGCTATCAGTATGGTCATACTTGAATTTGTCCCGTCCAACGTATTTGCGATAATACTGCAGCATAACCTCTATGTGTGGATTCTGATTTGTTCGCCGACCTCTGTCCTCCAACCTCGCCAGTAAGTCCACAGGCTGCCGCAGCACACCGAACTGCTTGCCATTGCGCCTCCTCATCGCCTGCACTCTACCCAACCAGCAAACCCCCTCATCCACAGCCCGCAAACAATTAGTAGGAGTTAACCGAGATGGATTGGACGGAGGACCCCGTTTCCGCTTCGCAGCTGATCTCACTGTAGAAGACAATCGAGTAGTACTTCGTTGCACAAAATGAAGAGCACAATCAGATCCAATTGACAACAAGCCTGACCCAGATGATGAGCTGGCCTGCAAACAATTATCATGGTTATTGAACTGAGCACTGTGCTTGATTCTAGCCAATCGATCCTTGGAAAGGAACACACTACCATTCAGCTGCGACACAAGTGTCGACTTGTAAATGACATGCCCGTCCGCTTCCACAGTCGCTTTAATCCGCTCACTGCCTTGCGGCTGCTGCACTTGCACCTCTGCACTATTCAGGACATCAGTGACAGCATCTCGGGCTTCTTCCTCAATGATTCTCAAATGCTCAGACTCATCTTCCTCCGCTGCGAATTCCTCCAGGTTATCCCGCATTTGTGGCGCATGTGCTGGCGGTTCAGCTGCAGACAGCTCACTCACAAGTCGATCTCGCAAGACCTCAGAGTCCCCATCTTCACTAGACGTCGGCCTCGCACTAGGCTTGTAGTGAAAGCACTGCCGATCCTCTCTCTCGGCTAGCCACGGCCGGTCAAACCAAATTTTCCGGCATGACTGGCACTGCGCACTCGGGGCCATGTTCAATGACCTCAACATGCTCTGGGCTTCCTTTAGGCCCTCTTGCAAAGCTGATACTACATCTGCATTTCCTGCAATGAGTCTATAGTCACCCAAATTGGGCCGCTGCTCACCAAGGGTCAGCTTGTGCAAAGATTCCCACACATTTTCCATTTTGTTGTGCTGCTTCTGAAAAACTAAACCATTGTTACCATATTCAACAGCTGAGATGTGGTTGAGAGTGTTTGCGGTGTTTACCAGCTCATGGAAGTCGTAGGCACGTTCTAGGCCATTCATACCACCAATTCTTGAAAAAAAAAATTCGCAAGAATCACTCCCAGTCAAATGCAACGGCACAGCTAAGTTGGGGAACTTGTCTCTGAAATGACAAATGAGAAGAACAACAAAATGACAAGACAACTGAATATCAATAAAACATTGGAGGCTTACAAAGTTCTTAGCCTGCACAGGTGGTTGCGAATTCCCCAAGACACCATGATCTCCGTGCTGCAACCACAACCTCCACAGTCGAAAAAAAAACGAAACCTTACCACACAACACTACCCTAGAACGTAAGTCCAACCTCGGAGAACAGAAAATGTCAATATAGGCTGCACAGATTTCCAAATAAAACTCGGTTCCCAGAGTTCTTTCACGGTGAGGGTAATCTGGCTGCCGCATGTGAGCCAAACATGACCGCACTTTGAATTGGCAGAGCCTCTGTGCCGCAGCCCAGTTCTGGCGGTCCCTTCTCTCAACGTCCTCTGCTATGAGACCATGCTCTTCAGCCGTGAATAGCTCATAAACTTGTTCTATATGACCATGGAGACACAAATCTCCTCCTAACTGCAGAGTTCGGGCAGCTGAAAGCAAGGGGTTTATTAACTTTTTTCCGTTGTGTATATAGTCCTGATCATGCAGCCCCTTTGCATTCCCAGACGGATTTAAAGACGCACTGAAAACCCAGCCTTCCCACCCCACGTCCAAACGAATTCCCTCGTTGCTCTGATTGTCTGCCAGCATTAGCTGTCGTCTACGAGAGTCACCGTCACTAGCGTGTCCAATTATTGGACCTACAGCAGCAAGACATTCTTCTTCCCAAAGCCTATCTATAGTATCCCACTGACCCCTAACCCAATCGGAATTGAAGCAATTGCAAGTGCAGCAAACAACTAAGACAAGCCGAGGAAGTCGTTCATGCAAAGGATTAACAACAACAACTCGAGCAAAAGTCCCTTTCCTGTTCTTCCCAAACGATTCTAACAACTGGCGGTATCCCTCCTCACCACTCCCAACAAGTGGCCTGAAACCGGGCACACACACGTGGTTCTCAGAAGGACCACAGAATCCAGCTAGAGTATCCCACTTCGGTTCCCAAGCTACCCTCCCTTTGACTTTAGTTTCGTCCTCTACAAGAATTACCGGTACAAGACCTACTATATTGTGAGCGAGCTTAGCTTCCCTATAAATCTGTGCCACAGCAGCAAAAATTTGGGCGTGCTCACCAGGTAAGAACTGGACTCCTTTTCGAACCTCTCGTTTGACCTGACGGTAGCTTGGACCCGCAAAGTTCAAGGCAAAAATGTCAACCATCCTACGACCTCCGTAAACCTTCATGACTTCCCCTAAACATTTCGTATTGTCTCTGTACCGCTGTCCTCTGCGATCACGGTTCAGGTTTTCAGCCACATCACGAAGGAAATCCCATAACGCAGGTTTCTCACCTAAAGCACCTGACCTATGAGCGTTCACTATACTGTGACAGAATTTTAGAACATTGTGACCACAAGCAGCGTCCCTTGCCAATTCCCACAAACTCGGACGTTTAAGTTTCAACTACACAATTCTAGCTTGAGCAGACCTGTGCTGAAGTTTCTGACTGCTAAGTTTCTTCCTCATGAGTCGAGCATGGTCAGCAATTTCTGGAATGGAGAGGTAAGCAAGTCGCCTTCCAACTCCAGTGCTTCTCCCTCCCCTCTTTTCTACACTAAAATGTTCCCTGACAACTCGTTTGTAAAAGTCATTCTCTTTCCGGATAGACGAGCACAGCTCACAAGACAGATTCACAAATCCTCTACCCGATCTATCGACCCTGCTACAAGACGTATGCCTAAACGTACCATTCACTTTTACAAATTTACCGTTTCTCATGAATGTCGCCGTCAAATGAGGTTCGGCATACCAGACAGCGCCAACGTGAGGGTCATTGAGCAACGGAGTCACCGAATAAGACACACCACCGTAAATCCAATTCGGACCTCTAAAACCCCAACACAAAGAACCCAGCAAGTCATTCATGCGAGCTGAACACTCACCTTCATGAGGGGAACCGCTGAGGTCGACTGCAGAATCCCGAGCAGCCTCCACGCGATCAGCACCCTCCCCACGACCAAATGACTCCACTGCCCACCATCTGCCGAGATTGGGCTGATTCGAATGCACGCTGGCCGCCGAGGACAAGGCAAGCCGACCTCGTCTTCCGCTGAGGAGAGCGCTGCCATGTTTCTTCCCTGTCTGTGACTGCTCTACAGCGTGCAAGTGCTTGGGGGATTGCAAATGAAATAGCAAATTACATTCCAAATTCTTCTTTGGCAGGCACAAGTTCAACATGTCCCGACAGTAAAAGCAGCGCACCTTCATCCAGAAACTTTTCCGCGAGCCTTCCTTCAGCGGCTGGAACACCCTGAAACCCTTTTGTGCGTCTCCCAAAGTAGCATTCACTAACTCCATCACCGCAATACCTTCTTGTATCAGCGTCTCGTGCATTTCGGGAGTCAATGTCACGGTCGTACCCTTCAGAGCAGCGGACTGTGGGTGATCAGCATATGGCACTCCATTCACCGCACACCAGTTCTTCACATGGCTGTTGCTGAACAAGTGCTTGGTTCTGAAATTGTTAAAAAGATTTTGAATGTTGCTCTTCTCATGCTTACCGCTCCCCCCTCCAACCTCCTTTTTGCATTCACAGCAGAAAATCTTCACAACCCCGAGTCCATTGATGTCAATGGTCCTCAAAAACCACCGATTGTCTTCTAAGGAGGCGCTCTGCAATTCCCGCTTCGTCCTCTCCAGCTGTTCGAGATACCGCTTCCAGATGTCCTCGCCAATAAGAGTAGAATTTAGCTGGTGCTCGAAAGACTCAGTGACTCCCGATGTCACAGTAGCCCTCGAGTTCCCAGTAGGATCCACATCTGGGACAGCAAGTTCTTCAGATTCTTCGCGGATGTCCACGCAGTTTCCGTCTTCAGGAAGCGCGTCGATACCCGCATCGGCATCATCCACGCGCTGTCGCTTGGAAGATCTGTCTTTGCCCGCAGCACGCAGGGGCAGCACATAAACATGTCCAGGCATGTCGCTGAAGGATTCCATCCTCTGCGGAACTCTGATTTGATCATCGTTGTCCCAGAATTCAAATGGCCATTCGAGCGCCGCTTTGTCCTCCAGACGCAGCCTCAAAGACGCGTAGGTTTCATCGGCTGAAACCTTCACCTTGCTGTACAGAGTTGCAACACCGAAGTCTTCCTCCATCGTCCATAGTTTGATACAAGTCGCCATCTCGTTCAACAAGTACCGCTGCAAACAACCCTAAACCCAAACAACCCCTCCACAAGCAAGAGCAAACACCTTCGTCACGCTGCCGTGCCGTGAACATGAGTCCTTAACAAATCGTAGGCATACAGAACCCCCGCCCGAAGATTCCCCAGCACCGTCGTGAACACACTAGCAGAAAATACACCCGCACAAACAAACACACCCGCACAAACGAACACACGAACAACACCCGCACTCCGTGACGCCGCTGACCTGAACACACCACCACAGTTGATCGCGCACAAACAAGCAAGCTAAAACAATCCCGAACACCATCCTCCACGCTGGTGAACCTTGCACACCCCAGCAGAACTGATCGCGCACCCCGCAAAAGCAAACCCCGCACCAGACAGAATTGATCGCGCACACCACAAGAGCAAACCCCGCACCAGGCAGAACTGATCACGCACCCTGCTAAAGCAAAACCCCGCACCAGGAATCGGTGATTGCGCACCCCGCAAAAGCAAACCCCGCGCCAAAAATCGGTGATCGCGCACCCCTCAAAAGCAAACCCCGCACCAGGAATCGGGAACACCTTTGTCACGCCGCTGACCCCAAAACAGAATTCCACAACTGATTGCGCACAAACGACTGGTCGCGCACAAACAACTGGTCGCGCACAAACAACTGGTCGCGCACAAACAACTGATCGAGCACAAACAACTGATTGCGCAGAGACAAGCAAGCGCCCCCGCACGAGGAATCGCCGACCCCTTCGTTCACCTCCTCACCTTAAGCCCACCACCAATCTGATCGCGCACCCACAACCAAGCGCATGCCATCCCCAAGAGCAGCCTCCACGGTTCAGCCGAAGAACTGATCGCGCGAATCGGAAACACCATCTCCACGCTGCCGTCCCTCAACAAGCAGCAGAACTCATCGCGCGATTAACCCTAAACCGCACCCAGATTGCAAACAAATTTGTGAACACACGCTGCCGTCCCTCAACAAGCTGCCCCCCTGATCGCGCGATTAACTCTCAACCGCACCCAGATTGCAAACAAATTCGTGAACACACGCTGCCGTCACTCAAGAAGCTGGAGAACTCATCGCGTGATTAACCCTCAACCGCACCCAGATTTGCAAACAAATTCGTGAACACACGCTGCCGCGCCTCCCTCCCAACCTCAAAATTATCGTTCGCGCCTAAACCCTAGCAGTAGTCGTTAAACTTAACAGACAGAACAGATGGAAACTACCCCATTCATCGACTGACTACAAGATATGTTGTAGTTATACTTCAGATTTGTATAGTACCTGTATCTTACTAGTACTGTAGCATAACCATAACTGAACCTAGTAAATAGAATTCCTTGGATCCTATTCTTTGGCCCCTATTTTACATTTAAAAAATAATTAATGGACCATAATTTTCGGGTATCTATTTTACTTATAAAAGACATGTCACTTCTTAAGTCCCCTTCTTTAAATGTAAAATCTTTATAAATTTTACCTATGATGAATTAAATCCACCCTATTTTTCGCCGCAGGTCACTTTGTAGAGCGCGGGGAGTGTCCTCCCCTAGTCTATCTATTTGTGTTGTACGATGATGCACAAGTTATGGTAAGAAAGCTCTATTTATCTCAAGCAAAATCCTGCTTATCTTTTCTGAAATAATTCCAATTTAACATCGTATGTCCTAACTCAAGTTACCTTAAATATAACCTATTGATTTCTCATTACAACATTCACTCTTAATTATTAATATTGTTTATGGACTTCCAATTTGTAATCTAACTAAATTACTACAATGACAATAATAATCCTCAAATAATCATAATTTCTTTAATTATCCATAGTATTTAACATTCAAATATCAAAGATAATCAATTCTCACGGGATGTTTATCACTAATTCATAATGAAATCATTCAATGATAATTTTTATTATGATTATAAAATTTCTAGTCTAATATTACGTCATCATACCAAATCTCTTCTACTAGACCATTGAGTAGATTAGGTAGCAAGTCTAATCTAAAGAATCTATTGATGCAAGTATTCTATAATTTTGATAATGTCACATTCATCAATATGACCCTTTTTCTAGATCCATAGTTCAATTACTCCGCAAGCATTACTAATTTATGCCACTCAAATGCTTGCATTTTTTGAATGCAAATTAATTAATTAATTCTACTAATCTAAAAAATTTATTGTGCACAATTTATTATCTCAATAACAAGGACTATTATGTTTAGTTAAGGGCTACTATGTTTAATCAGATTTCCTAATTTATTCAATCCATTATCCGATCTACATGAGTATCTGGATCCAATTTCTAATAGACACTAATTAAATTCAATTGATCTTCCTCTTTGATGTCCCATAAGTCAAATCAACAAGTAACCATAGCATGGATGATGCATTGCAATGACCATGATCGACTTGGTCAATTTGACACACCTAAGATTTCTCAATTTTCAATGTTGTGAAGTGCCTTATTTCTTCTTCAATCATTGTTTAAAGATTCAAAGTCTAATAGACACAACTACTATGATTAGAACCAAACATGTTCTAACTAAGGGTCACTTTTACCATATTTGTCCGTTTGAATCTGCTTTGAGATGTCACAACCTTGATTATTCATATTATCAAGTTATTTCTATAAAAAATTGAAAATTGACCCCGTTCACAGTGTCAAGTTGAAAAAAAAATCTCAAATGAAAATTCTAGTATACACATTATTTATGTGGTATCCTCCAATATTTATTGTATATCAACATGATACCCATGGATATCTGTGAATATCATCTTTGAAGGTGCCTAAATATTTATGCTGCTCATCAAGATCAAGGCTAAATTTCAAAAAAATCACAATGTATCTCACAATCGCTTCCTATTGAAATTGTTATATTACTCTTAGACTTGTTTTCATGACCAAATTGGTAATATACAATGAAATATCATTCTGTGAATCACAATAATTTCTTTGATATACCTTTCACTAAATTAGAGATAAAGATCTATTATTTGTCTCACTCTACATATTAGTTTAAGAAACATTACTAATTATTATGCACAATGCATTTATAGCCTATTATTATGGCATACATTGATGAATTTTTAAATATCTTCATCTAGAATTTAAATTTCTAGATTGATTGCTAATGATTTGAAACAAAATAATCAATTTAATATGTATTTTTCTTTCATTTTGCCAAATCCCCAAATTCAAGGAACTTTTAGTCTTATATCTTAAATGCATGTTTGATTTTTTTTTCTCCCACGGACCTTTGACGGTGAACGGTGTATTCTAGATCTTATAAGAGATAATTAACACTACACCCTAGATCGTCTAGGTAATAGGATCTAGGATTATAATCAATCCTATGCTCAAAATCCAATGGATATAGAATTATATTGATCCTACCTTAGATCATATGGTCTATGGTTATTATTAATCCTATACCCTATATTCTAGAGTCTAGGTTATAGGATCTATAACTATCATAATTAACCCTATATTTTCGATCTTAAAGGCTCAAGATTCTAGGTTCTAGAAACTGGATCATCCTATAGATTAAATAATCCTCCCTAGACCTTTAAGATAAGTGAAGGACTTTTTAAAATTTTAAGAGCTATACATGTAATGAATTTTTTGACTATCCAATAACCTAGATCCTAGAATCCTATACACTAGATTCTAAACCTTGTATATTAGATCCTAGAATCCTACATTATAGATCCTATAATCCTAAATCCTATAACCTAGATTGGTAAAGGAAGTTTTTCTTTTAGGGAGCTATAGGATCGTAAGGTTTTGGTGAGGCCCATCCGCGTTTACTAGAGCACAAAACATTTCGGAGTTCCGAAGTGCTTTGAGAGTCTTCATAGTCGCCGGACTATGTTCCTCAAGAAGGATATCAATAGCTTCCTCTTTCCAAGTTTTCTTCCATTGCGATTCTTCCCATTGCAATGCATTGCGAAGGTCAAGCTCAGTGGCCTCTCCCAATTCTGACACTACACGTCCCTGGTGATTCCACAGTTCCCTGGTGATCCCATCTGGACGTCGCCCAAATTGAAATAGCTTCCGCCTAGCATCCCAATATCCGCCTAAGACTTGGTAGAAGAAGTTCCGTTTACCAACATGGTCCGCGGTGGTTCCCGATATGAGCTTCTTGGCTACTCGTACAATTTCTTCATGGTCATTTTTCCAACCAAATTGCGTGCTTACACTGGACTTATGTAGTTGGTGGCACTGTGCACGCCAATTCCACACCAAATCTTCTCCCCACTTTTCAGCATAGGTATCCCCAGGCGCATTCTCCGGGTTCAGCTCCCAACTAGGTGGCATGTAGGCGGTGAGGCCAAACACTTCATACAAGCGCTTACGAAATGGTGCTCTACACTTTGCGCAAAACCTATGTGTCAAGATACCACCTAGCAGACACATCGGATGGTATAAACACCGACACGTGCCAAGAGCATATGCACCTTCTGGCCTGAAAGGATTTAAACAAACCGGGCAAGCATCTTCATTTTGGGTGAAGCTTGCTGGTGTTGGCCATAATTTGCGTGGTGCCACGTTTCCGCTTGGTTGAAGGGCATAAGAAGACATAGCCTTTGCATGGTCCCACTTCAACTTTGCCCAATCAATAGATTTACCATCTGGAAACAGAGGCAATTCAGTTGGAAACATCTCGTCAATGTGAGCCCAAGATGTGAGTCCAAAGTCACGGCGCGTATTATTCGTCAAATATTCGTTGTCGATCTTCTGGACCTCTATTGCCATTTGCCTCGCACGGTCAACATTCAAGATGCATGCCACCTTCCATTGATAGTATTGCTCGCTCACCGACCTAATCTTTTTTCGAAGGATGTCGTTTGTAGTGCGAAGCTGAACAAGTTCCGTGCTTAGATTAGCTAGGGAAAACGAAAGAGAATCCTTAGTGCCGATAGAATCTACAAATGGCTGCGCTACTACAGTCGGCGGCGGTAGAAAAACCAACGGACAACTAGCGCAGCGGTGACGCGGTGGTCTTATTGGGGTCTCTAGCAAGCAGCTAATAACAGAGGCAATAACATTGTCGATCATTGTCTCGTCCACACCTCGAACAACTCCGCCAATATAAGACTCGCTCGCAACACAATCTCGATGCAACTCTTCTATATCGGCTGCTTGCTTGGTGATTATGTCACCCTTTTCACTGGATTGCAGCTTGAGGTTTTCAATCTCTTCTTGAAGATGTTGAATCATCTCATCCTTCAAGCTGATAGTGTCCAATAACTCCTGGTGAGCATCGACGGTCGTACTTCCGGACCGTGATGCTACATGCCTGGTGTTGGAAGTGGTGACTACAACATCCATCATTGGCATTTCATCCATAACATGGATGGGTTCTTCATCTCCAACACCCTCTAGCCTCGCGGCGGGTTCATCATTGCCAACAAGATTTACGATTGGTAAATCTACTTGGCCACCTCCTTCAACCACTGGACGTCCTACTTGATAGAGCTTCACTCGTTGGCGCTTTTTTCGTGACGCACACGCCACTAGAGAAGTCGATGAACGCCGACATACATGTCCATCCGAGTCCGAATCCACTGATGAATCTGACTCTACCGAAGCTACTTCTTCTGGGCCATCCGTTTTCTGTGGCCCTAGTGCCGTAAAATGAAACATAGGATGTTGCTCCCTAGGCACATCGGCATGCATCCACAACCTCGGCATTTTTGGAGTTTTCCGCACAATCCTCCAATCCACTCGCTTATTGAGAATGACCTCCGCATATACCATGCGAGCGAGATAGAGGGGACAATCATTGTGGGGCATGAATTCGAGCTCGTATAAGTATTGGTGAACTTGGAGGGCACGAGCTCGAAACGCCTCATTGATGCAATACTTCAATTTGGCCTTGTTTGCGCAACGATTTATTAAATGGCGATGTGGAGGAAACATCTTCGATAGATGGCACCACTCGATGTAATCCTCGCAAGTATCAGACGCCATGGCGATGGCTCATCTTGCCAACCCACGAATGCAATCTTTGCTGGATTGCTGAACACGTGCATCCGCGAACGGGAATGGACTGGGCGCGTGCGGGAACGGGCTGGGCGCGAGCGAGAACGGCCGGGCGCATGCGGGATCAGGCTCTATTCGTACAGGAACAGACTCTATTCGTGCGGGAACAAACTCTATTCGTGTGGGAACAAGCTCTATTCCTGCAATAACAGGCTCTATTCCTTCGGTTCCGGGCCGGGCGCGTACGGGAGGGCCGGGCGCGTACGCTATAGGGCCGAGCGCGTACTCTGGAGGGCCAGGCGCATTCGCTGGAGGGCCGGGCGCGTTGGTTGGAGGGCCGGGCGCGTTGATTGGAGGGCCGGGCGCATACGGGAACGGGTTGGGCGCGTGGTGTCTTGGTCAGGCGCATGCGGACGTGCATGCGAGGTCAGGATTTTTCATTTCACTATAAATGAATAGATTCTAATATCACATTGGCTCTTCTCAAGTGGCTCCTTGTCCTAGTACTATTCGTACTTTGCTAGGAACTAAGAGGTGGGCCACCACACATTCGGTTCAGGGGAGGTTTTGATTTTTTTTATATAATTATAGTTTGTGTAGTGTGTGATTATTGCAATGGCCATTGATCGTAATACTGGAAAGCGGCCCGCGTATGTTGATTTAGATGCTCCAGATGCATCTGAGCTTCCACCTACTAACGTTGCGGAGTCAAGCCGCAATCCTTCCGATGCACCGAAGGCATCATCGAAGAGGGCGAAGAAAAAAATGTCTACGCACGAGAAGGATGCCGGTTATTCACCAAAGGAGTATACCGCATTTCTTCGAGGTGTGGCAATACAATACTACCGTTTGAAACTGACGTGGTGCGATTCCGTCAAGTTTGTTTGGAGAAGGGAGAGCCAGGAATCATGTGCCAACAGGCCGACCTCTAGTCAAAATTCGAACGCGCTCTGGAGAGTTCTGAATCGTTTAAGGATGCATATAACATGTATCACTATGCCTCATTCATGGAGAGAGTAATCACTCAATGCATGAGTAATGCATCGCATGTATTCAATTGTGAGGTGAAAAAACCTCGCGGGGGACAGCATCAACCACCAGACTTGGAACTCCGCAAGATCCTCGAAGGTGTGAAGACCACCATCGGCAGGTTTTCAAGCTCTCGTACGAGAGGTATGCCTTGGAATGAACAAGCGATGAAGTCAGCCATAGAGGCGCATATGTTGCACAGCGTGCAATTCCTTCCAGAAGATATTCAAGGAGTTTATGGACTTTCTGGATATGACGCCATTGGTGGATATGGAAAGGTTCGGAAGGTCCGCATCGTGGGTGTGCGAGCCATTTCGGCATACATGGAGTTTGCCGGGAAAATGCCAACGGCGTCTCATCCGAAGGAGAAATTTAGACAACGGTCTCACGAGGCCATGATATGTCATGTTGCACACCCAGGAGTTATAAAGTTTTGGGCAGTGAATACGAAGAATATGGAGGCATACACATTGTGGTGGAATGGTGGTAGTTGGGCCCTTTTTAAAACCGTCGATTCAAAGACAAATCCGGCGGCTTCGAGCAACTCAATCCTTTCAGCTCCATATATTTTGGCGGAGGATACAACACAAATCTTAGCCTTCCGGAAGAATAGAGCAAGACTTGCCTGGGCTTTGATGTGCACCATGGCCCAAGTCCACAAGGCAAATGTCATTCACAATGACATCGCTCCCACAAACGTGCTTCTCCACTTTCCTCCAGAGAAACCAGGGTCCGTCTTCATTGGCGTTTGTGATTGGGGAATTACGAGCCGAGTATCACACGAAGAGCCATCAAAATATGGATTCCGAACCGACACGGAGCTTGACAATCAATGCCGTAGACGACATTGGGTAGCTCTAGAGTTGTTTTACAAATTCGGCCCACAAGATTCGGAAACGACATTGGATGTGATGCAGCGGCGACACCAATACACCCAGCTCGCCGATTCGTACTCCATTGGGTGGATGGCTAGAGAGATTTGGGAGAAAGAATCTGACTCAACATTTTCCAAATCAATCCTTAACTACGCAGCTTTTCAAGTGAAGATCGAGAAATTACTGGAGCGAGATCCCCTCAAACGTCCAACACTCTGCAAATTGGTTGATGAGCTAATGGCTAAACCATTCAACTTTTAAGTTCCGGACGCTTACTTCCACTATGAGATATAGAAATTTTGACTTAGCGTATTGATAGTGAAGGTTTCAATTGTTGATCATTTTGCAATATGTACTAGCATTGTGATGTAACGGTGCTTTTTGCCGATCTCGTGATAAATAAAAGATTAACATTTTTCACGACATGAAGCTCATGCATGTTAAAAAGTGAGAGAGCGCGTGCGACCCCTGAATTTAGTACCCGTACACGTGCAACCCCTAAGGCCACGCGCCTGGCCCAGTCCCCTCTACGAACGCGCCCAACCCTCCCCCACGAACGTGCGCAGCCTCTCCACGAACGCGCGCGACCTTGGTCGGACGCGTCAACCCCTCGAAGTATGCGTCCGACCCTTCACCGCGCGCGCCCGGCCCCTTGCGGTACGCGCGCGGTCCTCCCTGCACGCGCCCGGCCCCTCACAGTACGCGCCCGGCCCCTCACAGTACGCGCCCGGTCCACCCCTGTACGCGCCTGACCCAACACGATACGCGCTTGGTCCTCCCATGTATGCGCCCGGCCCCTTCAGTGCACGCCTGGCCCATCTCCGCACACGTCCGGCCCCTTCAGTATGCGCCCGGCCCATCTTCGTACGCGCCCGCCCCCTTCACGCGACCGGCCCCCTGTTTGCACGCACATGACCCTGTTGACGATGTGTCAGCCACGTAGTCGCCTACGTGGCTGTGGGTAAATTGATTTACCTCGAGTCATGGTCAAACCAGGGTTGACCCTTATTGGACGGACAGCCGGACGGACGGCCGTACAACCCTGCTCCTTATGTGAGGCAGGATACATGCAATACATCTAGAGGTTAGTCACGAGATAGTGCACCTAGGAGATTTTCTTGCAATTTAGGACACTGCCTTTCTTATACATGTACTTTATCACGTGAACACAAAGCTCTTTTTCCACGGTTGTTCTTCTGAGTTCACAGTCTATTATTAAAATGTGTTTTCATGTTCCACTTCTCTGTCGGCTGCTCGCCGATTGTATATCTAATAGCTTCTATATTTCTATCAATCAACAGTTCATCCGCATATTCCTACTACTGCCGTTTCAACTCCAGCAATTGACGAAGATGGAGTAGATCGGGAAACGGAGGCACTAGAGCACTTCATATAGGTGGGCAGACAACCGCTCAATAACTATTTCATTGTCCTCCAAGTAGACGATCTGTTACTCGCCTTGGATATTGACAAGGATGGGTCGTTGTATAGGAAGATCCGGCCACGCATGGTTGAGTTTCTTAACTACTGCGTTACGAACTTCAGTATTGTGATCTGGAGTTCGGAGAATCCAGATAGGCATGCCCATGAAATGAAAACCTTTAGAGATGCATGTCCCAACATTAGAAGGCTTCGTTATATTTTTTATCACTCGTACTGCGACGTAGCGAGGTTTGGTGTTGGGGGTCAGAAACTCTACCTGAAGAGGCTGTCTACTCTTTTCTTGAGTCCCTCGGCGCTAAAAGGAACTGAAGCAAATAGCGGCAACATCCTGTTGATTGACGTTTCTCCTTTTTTGAACGTCAAGAACAGTCCATATAATGCCATCCATCCAGTTCCCTTCACCATGGATTCTATTGAGACCTCGACAAATGAGTCCTCTGTTCTCTTCAAGGTCTCAAAGTTCCTTGAAACCATGAAAGAGTCGGGCATGCATGTACCCTTGTATACCGCGGTTGTCGATTGCCTTTCCTTAATGAAGGAATCGTCTATGCCTTTTGAAAGTCCAAGAATGGCATCCCTTCGCCTGGTAGAAAAATAGAAAACCTCCAGTGCCAGGGCCGTCGTCCCTTAGATCCGTCGTCTCCTACCAGGAGACCCTAATTGAAAGCAGTACATATGGTCGTACCCAAGCAATAGGCGTCCACGTCCTAGTACTACTTGGAACTTGCATTCGGCGGGTAGCCGACGCTCGCAAAACTCGTGTTGTAATTCTCGTCTGTATAAATCTACATAAATAAAGACCGTCTTTAACTTTCTGAGGTTCATATTCCAAATTTATGTCGTCATAACAATCACAGTGTCCACTGTTGATGTTTGATACTTATTATATCTATGTCATCGACTTTTGCCTCCAGGTGCCCCACATTGTCGATGGGTCTCAAGCGAGGGGAGAATCCATCCAGAAGGATCCTGATCTGCCAACTGTGAAGGTCAATCACTAGTTTCTTGTCCTAGGTGTAAACGGTTTGTTGATTGCACAAAATATAGGCAGGGACGGAAAGTGGCATACCAAATTCAGGCCGAAGTTGGCTGAGTTTATCAACTTCTGCGTGGATAACTTCACAGTTGTGCTTTGGAGTAGCGAAAGTCAGCCTAAGCTCGTTGCCCAATTGGTAGCCCTTAGAGGCCACTGCCTGGTTCTTAAAGTAGTCAAACACGTATATGATAATTTCTACTGTGATGTAGCTAAGAAACTGGTAGGAACTCGGAACGGATACCTCATGAGACTGTCTACATTGCTTTTGAACCGAAAGGCAATGTTAGGATCTAACACGAATAGTTTGAACACCCTTTTGCTTGACGGTTGTCTTTACAGGAGTGTGAGGAATAGTCCTCTGAATGTAATGCATCCGATGACATTTACCCTAGAGTCAATGGAATCGGAGAAGAACGCCGTTCTTCTCGGGGTCGTTAACTACCTTTCCGCTTTGTTAGAGTCAAGCTTGCCGTACCCGAATATATTCGAAGGAATCCTGGCTTTGGATGCCCTCGACTCTCCCTCGGTGACCCAAAATGGGAGGACTTTGTTCTGGCATACCCGAGCTGTAGGTGTCTCCCTCGTACTGTTGCATAGTAATTTGGCGTCGGCGGGCAGCCAACGCCCAAATTGCCCAATTTTGCCAGGCTTTGACATTCATGTCTGTAACACTATTTTTCTTCGAGATAAAATTCCTCACAATAATCACAGTCTCCCTTGCACATGGCTCATCATTTATTGTATGCATTTGAATCGACTTTTCCATTCAAGTGGACTGACTTGTCGAGGAGATTGAGGAGCATGTTTCGATTTCAAAAAACCCGGTTATTATAATACTCAATGACAGCTCACCGAAGAGATCGAGTCGTCACCCGATCGACGGCTCGCAGTCAACGGCTTCTCTCCCCGACATTTGTCCTTCCCACTACCTTTGTATGGAAGCTGACGATCGAGACTTTGCACCATCACCGCTAGAGGAGGTGGGGCCCGAATGTGTGCATTGTGTTCGTGTCAAATCCGTTGCGAACCACGGTGTCAACCGAGAAGGCGACAACCAAGCCTTTGCCTCTGACAAAGCTTGGCCTGGGGCGGTCGGATCAGTCGGCGGGCCGCCAACAGCTACATCTATCCCATACCCGGCTGCCAGCATGAACTCCGAAGTTGTTTCAAGGAATATTCAAGTGGGTCCTTTAAGATACTACCTCGTCCTAGAAGTTAGAGGCCTTCTAATGGCTAAACGATATGGTTATCGAGGAAAAGATAAGAAGCCCCATTTTCATCAAAAATCTAGGCCGGGTCTTCTTGAGTTTCTAACGTTCTGCCAGTCCAACTTTGGATTGGCATTCTGGTCCACTGAAAAATATCAACCCATGATCAGACACATGGGTTATTTGCGCGAGGTGTACCCTGACCCACATAAAGACGTCCGAGAGATGACCAACGGATTCTGTGATATATCTGCCTGGACGAATTCCAAAACAATGAAGTGCGACATGCTGCTGAAGTGCTTGCTCATCTTTTTTGAGATAGACGCTATCTTAATGGGCCAGACGCGAATGAACAGAACACACTTCTGATCGATCATTACCCCCTTCGTAATATCCTAAATGATCCTTTTAATGCAGTGCATCCTTCAATATTCACATATTCTCCCCCGGATCACATACTGCCTAGAGGATAGACATATCTTCAGCGAATGATGATTCTCTGGCTTCCGGGACTATTAGAGTCCAGATTTAGTGTCCAAGATTACTGCAAGCTGAACCTCGATTTGGGTCAGCGTCATATTTTCCCGAGAAGAGCGGTCCACAACA
Source organism: Bryoerythrophyllum caledonicum (assembly GCA_963971425.1). Classification (NCBI taxonomy): domain Eukaryota; kingdom Viridiplantae; phylum Streptophyta; class Bryopsida; order Pottiales; family Pottiaceae; genus Bryoerythrophyllum; species Bryoerythrophyllum caledonicum. Next base: position 51,395,241 of record OZ020514.1, on the reverse strand, counting down.
GATACCGGAAAGTCCTCTCGTCTTACCAAGAGGGCTACGACAAGCCAGGTTATCTAGATGAAGTAATGGCCAAGTTGACAGTCACTCCCCCACCTTAGAGAGCCATATTATCTCAGAGGGCCTCCCAAAAAGGCACCCGCTTAAATTCACTGGACTCTCGCCCATCGTAATACATTGATAAATGTTATAGACAATTTCATGTAATTACCTTTATATATTCATCTCAAATTTTGCTAAACTACTTTTTTCTATTTTATATTCCTCGCATATTTCATTTGAGTGGTTTGATTTTTATCCATCTACTTGTTGTAGTTTCCTCCGTCGGCGGCCCGCTGACGTGTTTTACTTCTCACTTACACCCGTAGTTTGCATTATGACAATGTTTCTTTAACATTTTCCAGGGAACATCCTTCCATTTCAGATGCCTGCACGCTCCTCCATCACTGATTCAAAAATGTATTGTACTATGTGTCAATGGTCTTCTTTGCTATGTGGACCCTTGCAAGCCGATATCTTCTCATTTTCCCTCATGGGAATGTTGTCCGGAGTCCGGGCCTAAAGAAACTATTCAAAATGTTACTTCAACATCGAGTTGTGGTCAACGATGCCTCTGAACAAGTTAAAGCCGCTCTTGTTGCATATTTTTCCGGAAGGAGTCTTTCAATGTTTGTCGTTTGTTTATAGCAGAAGTGACTTAGCTGATAGTTCCATATTTCCTTGGAGCTACAAAACGCCGTCCACGCTCTACAAGAAGAAGCAATCTAGACATATTTGCAAGCCCCACCAAGTACTGTTTGTCGACGTTGAACCCAAATCGCTCCGACGTACCCCCGACTGGATGTGCTATATCCCCTGGCCGTTCCGTGGTCATTTGACCTTTCCAACCAAAGACGGATTAATCCCGAATGTGGCAACTGACATCATTCCGCTCATCTTCCCCCTCCATAGATTTTCATCCGTCCCTGAATATATGACGCAGGTTGAACGCCCGGGGCAGGCGCATTGGGCGGTTACGCATGCGCGCAAGTATGGGCGAGCCGTCGTCAGATGGTCGGAAGTTGAATGGTAGGTCTTTCTCCATCGGCGGCCCGCCGACTGTCGTTCGTTGAGCATATGACCTTCGAATCGTCTGATGTCATATTGACAATCCCTAGCGCTTTCTATATCACATGTTCTTTTTATACACAGTGTTCTAGAACTTATCTCGCTGGGTAGACTAAGAGGTTTATGTTAGTAGAATTAGTGATTTGTAAAAGACGTTGTTTTCTCTACTAGGCCTATTTTGTTAGTCGGCGGGCAGCCGACATTGTACTTATCCTCCTATTAATTTATGTGTTCTTGTTCTCTGGCTGCATCTTCGTTGTCTTGCCATTGCCGTTCAATGTTTTCGACGCCATACTCAGAACCCATGTTCGACAATTCCTCCCGCATATCTTTTATCTTCCACAATTCTTTTCGTTTATATTTCCTTGGATTTAATTATTGCCGTAGAAAAGTTTTAAGCAAATTGATGCAGTTTGTTGCTCTTATCTTTGATCGGCTGCCAGCCGACAATCACGTACTGTGATTTTTCAAATCATATTGACGTCTTTCTTTAAACTTTCTAAACCAGTATGTATGATCTGGAATTTGATAACTACACCCTCAACCATTGGGCGCCACTGGAATCTACGACTGTGGTAGATTTTCTGAACTGCATCAACGCTTTGGCAACATTTTCGGCGTAAACCCTCTCTAGAATGGATAAAGCCCATTTTCATGAGTCGACTCTCAGCTTATAAAATGTTCTCGCCACTCTTATTTCTGGAATTTTTTTTTTCACATTTAGTTAAATATCCGTTCTATGTTATTATGGAGCTCCATAATATTATGTTATTATATTAGCGTATAGTTCAAAGGCTAATCAAATAATCTCCTTGATGTGTCAGGTGCACAAAGAACCTGGTCATTCTAGCGTACGTTAGGCACATTCCATGTTCTATACACAATATTGGTGGAATGGTATGTAACAAAATGTTGCAACTTATATTAGTAGGTGTCATGTGTGACAGGGTGAAGTAAAGGTTAAACACCTTGTCATTTCAACTCAAGCATTTGGAATTTGGCTAATGATGTTTGTCTATAATGGAATTCTGCTTATAATGATCATTGAACTTTGCAAGGTCAATAGTTGCTACTCTATGCAAAATAAATTATGTGTTGGTGATTGAAGAACAATTTAACAAGTAAATTGAACATGTTGCACTATCTCAAAACTCTTTGGAATTAGTTGCTACAATTTTTACAGATTGAGTTCCAACATGGTTTGGAGCATAGTTTGAGGTGTTGACAGCTTTGAGGAGGGAATTCATGAATGCCATTTAGGATTTATGCACCAAGCCTTTCATTGATCACTCCATCATGTAAAGATCATTCTAAGGCACATGGATTTGTTGTACATGTTGTCTAGACTAGTAAGTGTGGGCTAAAAAATATGGATAACTTTAGACAAGTGATCAAGATTGGAACATTATATTGCCTTGAATTGCTTTGGGCTATTAGTTTGATAGGCATGCTTGGTTGGCCTTTTAAAGCCTATATCAGTTGCTGTATAGACTGCAATTTGTTTTGTCCATTTCTATCCAAGAGAAATTGGCTCCAATTGTACAATTGGATGACCTATCTATCTATATAATTTGGCTAAGTCTTTTCTATAGATTGTGTCTATGGCCATGGAGAGCTTGGCCATTTCTCACCACCGTGATACTTTGCATTGAATAACAAAGATATCTTCAAGAAGATTAAGTTTACTTGTAGTGTGAGGCACATACAACATTTGGTGTCAAAGAATAGTGTATTTCTCATTGTATAAAGGAACTTATATATTTCTCTTTGAAGACAAGGATGGTAGGAACAGTCAAGAACTCTTCAAGAATTCTGCTACATGTCATTTATCCATTGAAACCACAATTTATTTTAAGCTGACAATTGTGCAAAAAGACCTTCCATGTTTTGAGTGTAATGAGAAGATACGGACAACTTCTATTTTATTTTTTACCAATGCCAATGTCATTGGTCCAAGGCATGCTTGAAAAAACCTACAACTTCTCTTTCATAAGACACTCAATTTGTAGTTGTTGAGGAAGATCTTCCATAGATAGTCCTTACACAAGCAATTTTTGATAATATTTTATGAATATCATTATTCTTTAAATGTTCATGTTGGATTATTTGAAGGCAAGACTCATTAGTTGATTGAATTGTAAATTGCACTAAAATTAGAATTTGATAAGTAAAGTTTCCAAAGACATATCTTTTTGTCAAACTTTATGAGCATGCGATTATTTTATGTCTTTGAAAGAAAACTTTTAGAAACAATTCTTTTCCTCAAAATTGTGTTGAAGTGTAGTATTTGAAAATTCTGAGGAGATAGTATTTGTTGTTAGGATACAATTATTTTCTAAACCGCACATATGATAAAAAAAATCATTCTATCCAACACAAGATTTCTGCAAAGGTATACAATTTGAAGAATTTGAAGAATTTGCACATATATCCAACTTTGTTTAGAATTTAAAGAAAAAAATAAAGAAATTTTTTCAAGTAACTTTGATATCTAGAATATATTTATCACATATTTCTAAGATAACAAAACATCAAAACACACGTAAGACTCTTGTTGGTTTGAGACATATTTTTATTGCAAAATTATTTTGAATATTCTAGACAAATTTACTACAACTAGATGATTTTAAGACAAGTACATTACATCATATAGATAATGTCAAATGATAGTAAAGATTTGTAGTTTTGTATAGAATGAAATTTTATCATATCAAAGAACACATGGTGTATAGAATGATCTTGTGAAATTAGGATATTCACTTAACCTTTCCAAAATGCTATTGTCTTCTAATATTCAAGGACACAAATTCCATTCATGATTATTGATTTTGTACAAAAATTGATTCATCCAGCAATGAGAATATAATAAAGCTTGATTATACACTAAATCACAAGTTTCATAACTACATACTACCATAAGAAAATGTGTTTTTTTAACAATTGCTCTTAATATACAATACTAGTTGTCACTACTATAAAAATGAATTGGTTAACTTGCAAAGGTCAAACAATTACTAGTACTGGCATCCTCTTTAAGATAAAATAAAAGTCATAGAGTATATGCTACATATACATTTATGTAGCAAATAAAAGTCAATGCAAGTTCAATTTATAAGATCTTAGATAAATTCTAAAAGAATCTTTGAAAATTATATCTTTATTAAGGTATTGTAAATTGTATATTTGTGAAATAAATCTTTATGATAAAAGATTTTATTAAAAATTCAATGTATTCTTTTTATAGTATTTAAAACAATTCAACAATTAGAAATGTAGATAATTGTTGACTTCGGGTTTTTCAAATATACTCTATGAAAAAAAAAGTTGATGTATTCTTCAACATCGGTCATGATTCTTTGATATTGAATTCTTTAATATTTATCAATTATATAGTATATGGCATTATAAGTATATTTAAAATATACGGCAACATATGCTAAAGTATTCTACAAATTCTACAACTGCAAATTATGATATGTTTTTTTGCTAAGTATGCCTACAATATGTGTTAAATCTATATTACAAAGTTGAGAATCATTTTCATCACAATTTCCATACAAATTGAGATTTAAAACTTCAATTACTGTGATATGGTCACTTGGATACCAAAGGAATATATGGCTACAAAGATATGGTTTGAAGACTAGAAGTCAAACCATGATTTTACTATGAATAGTCAAAAACATTAAAGAGTGGCCATATATAATGAAAAAATAATCATACTTCAAGGTTTATCATGTTTGAAGTTTGCATGAATGATGACGCATATCATATATCTATACTTGACATAGTAATTTACAAAATTTCATTCGCTGAGCTTCTTTATTTTTATTAATATTGCTACGTAAGTAGCATACCTAGCGGCTACCGTACGCTGTACGTGTGTGTGTGTGTGTGTGTGTGTGTGTGTGTGTGTGTGTGTGTGTGTGTGTGTGTGTGTTGTGTGTGTGTGTGTGTGTGTGTGTGTGTGTGTGTGTGTGTGTGTGTGTGTGTGTGTGTGTGTGTGTGTGTGTGTGTGTGTGTGTGTGTGTGTGTGTGTGTGTGTGTGTGTGTGTGTGTGTGTGTGTGTGTGTGTGTGTGTGTGTGTGTGTGTGTGTGTGTGTGTGTGTGTGTGTGTGTGTGTGTGTGTGTGTGTGTGTGTGTGTGTGTGTGTGTGTGTGTGTGTGTGTGTGTGTGTGTGTGTGTGTGTGTGTGTGTGTGTGTGTGTGTGTGTGTGTGTGTGTGTGTGTGTGTGTGTGTGTGTGTGTGTGTGTGTGTGTGTGTGTGTGTGTGTGTGTGTGTGTGTGTGTGTGTGTGTGTGTGTGTGTGTGTGTGTGTGTGTGTGTGTGTGTGTGTGTGTGCGAGTGTGTATGTTTGTGTGCATACCTATGTGCTCTCTCTGCTACTAGTGAAAGCAGTAGAAGTAAAAGTAGTAGCGTTAGTATTACGTATGTGTAGGTCAACGTACATACGTGTATAAAAGCACGTTACTGTACGTTGCCAAATTCAGTGTGCTTTGATGAATAATTTTCTACTCTTCTTCACCGGGTTTCATATGCGCTGTTAATTCTATCTTCGTACGTTACGTTAAAATAACTATCGTAGAAAAATAATAATTCAATTACTTTACGCGACGTGATAAACAACGTCAATGCTACGTGCGAATGCACACTCGGCCTGCTACACGTACCGGAAAACCCCGGATAAACCGCGACAAAAAAATGTTGAGTTTTTTCGATTTTCTGCGTCAGACTGCAAAATGAGTCACAATGATGCAATAAAAAATATTGCGGTATATCCGGGGTTTTCCGGTAGCAATATTCACTCGGCTGCTATATTTAACGTTAAGCTTCGAATAACTACCGAGCTCTTCGGTACTTTAACCGACGTTTTTAACACTTGCTCGCATGAAAATATCGAGGGGATGCGTTTTTTTTATAGTTAAGCGAGTCGACAAGAATCCGAAACTTACTTCGGCAACATATCCGATCCTCTTAACCCCGGTGTTCTACGGCGATCCGACTGCAGGGTTTATATAGTAAGCGCATGTTGAGACCGCACTCATACGCTACGCTACGGGCGAAAAGTTTTTTTTCTCGTCATGATAGCATCAGCAGCGCTGCGCGTAGCAGCGTTTATTTTACGCGCATGCGGTATTATCAGGGTGTGTCATTTCCTTCGCGTGGCCAAAATGTCCCTCCAGACGACGCCGGAATTGACTTAGAAGTTGCGGACACAGTATCGTATAACTCTGGATAACTTTCGAAGCACTTCTCGATAAAATGGTCCTGACGAACTTTGAGATTACCGTAAAACCTTGCATATATTGCGATAATTTACCAGTCACTGTTATCGATCCTATTCGGTTACCGTGAAATCCCGGATATAGTGCGACAAAAAACTCGCTCAATATAATTTTTTTCGGGTCAAAATGCAAAATGAGTCAAAATGGTGCAATAAAAAAAGTTCGCATTATATCCGGGGTTTTGCGGTATATTGCAAATTTCAATGGAAATATTAACCGAGGGCGTCTTCTTCGTTCGCGGAATCGTCATATATCTGGTTTCTTCGGTAGATTAAAATTTGCAGGTGATTCTTTTGCTTATAAGCACGCCGAAATGTTCGGAAGTTATGGGACGCGTGACGATATAGCGCAAACAAAAATTTGATGTTTGTGCAACAAGTTTTGGCTGAAATTCGTAGACTGTTTTAGTTGGTGGCAGCAACAATCTTCATTCATAAGAAATTTTGAAAAGGGACTGTAGAGGAAGAGAAAGGTTCTTGCGAGCTAGGCGCAAGTCGACGTGTTCGGTCCACAGTAAAACCCTATTTTCTTGCCCCACAACAACATCTGGGGGCTCACTCAGGATTCGTGTACGTTTGCAGTATCAAGCTGTACTGCAAAAGTAAACGAATCCTGGGTGAGCCATCAATGATGGCCCATCATCTGTACCACATATTATTGTCTTGAGACACAACCCAAACGAAACGAGTTTGGGAGTTCAATAGGTGGGAATCGGTTTGATAAAGCGTCGGCATTCGGGTCCTGCACTACAGTGAAGCACCGTTCATGTGCTCCGTAACGAGCATTGATGATATATCTCAGTAAAAAGCCTGATTGCCGACGCCCTATTAGTACCGCAAAACTTCGGATATATTGCGATGTGTGTACATAGCGAATCGAATCGTTTTTCGAGAGAATGTCCCCAATCGAAACTTTTATTGCAGATCGCGATTTAAGCGAAGAGGGTTGTCAATGGTGATCGAAAAATATCGCGCATTTTTGCATAACTTTTCATTCAGTTAAATTTGTACATAAAAAGCCAATTTACCGATCTTTCGGCTCAGCTGATACCGTTTTCCCCCGATTCTTTTAACCCAGCAGTGAAGCCCAGAAAAGAAATCGAAGCATCTCGTTCCGTAAATTTTATTTGTGCAGTAAATGAGTCGTACGAAATTTGCGGAACGGGATGCTGTGGTTCTTTTAATGGCTTTACTGATGAGTTCAAAGAACCGAGGAAAAACTGTTATTTTCTCGACGTAGTATGAGTCTCGTTGCGTTCGACGTGGGTTTACGTGTAATGTAAAAGACCTGGCATTTCAGCCTCTACACTACGGGGAATCACTGTAGTGTAGAGACTGAAATGCCAGGTCTTTTATAGTATTACTTTTCCAATTTCAAGGAATTGCTTGGGAATGTTACTTTTTATGCACAAAATTCACTCAGATGAAAATGTTGAAGCCAAAGTCGGCTATAAAAACTACAACAAATTGCTTTGAATTTTACGGAAACATTTGTAGCACATGCCGTTGCTTTTTGGATACAAACCGGAATATAAATTGTCAGATTTTTAAGTCAAGTGAAAAAGAAAGTTGTTCGCGTAGCACATTTTCAACTACATTTCCAAATATTTATTCTAATTTTCTGCACAAAATGTTACCATTACACACAGATATCGGATCTGTAAGTCCGTCAAGCACAACTAATTCAAGCTGCTCGTCTTTTGTAAACATTACAGAAACCGTAAAACTTTGGATAACTTCCGAGAAACAAATGCTGATTTGTTTGTTTCTTCTTGAGATCATGAGTTCAGTTAGAATAACGCCAACAGATTCGAGAGTTATTCGACAGATTCGACAATGTGAGTACTGTAAAGGACCTAGCATTTCAGCCTCTACACCACGAGGAATCACGGTGATTCCTCGTGGTGTAGAGGCTGAAAGGCCAGGTCTTTCACAGTACCAGAAAGCGTCAGATATACCCTGACCAAAAAAATCATTAAGCAAAATAAGCCAGAATGCTGAAAAAAAAAGCTATATCCGACGCTAATCACATTATTCCACGCGAAACCTACATCATTTAGCAAAGCAAGGTGCATGTTACCTTGATGCAAAGATCAAACGGAACATACACAAGCAACAGATGAACTTGCAAGTCAAAGTCTATCTAAAACTTGAGCATCGAAGCGCATGCAATGCACTTTATTCTCGACGGAACAATGAATCCAGGATATAAACTATTGCTCTCTCATCTTGACAGTTTGCTTTGTGTGTCACAATGAAATTACTCTACATAGAACTTTAAAACCAGATCAACCAGCCATAGTTGAATCGCAGATAATTTCCGAATCGTTTAATTCCCGAGTTGCTCGTCGAAGAGATGGCTCCCGTGATAATTATTGTAGTAAATCGGGAATTACGCGTATCTAGAGCGCCGATAAGAGTTTTAACAAACTTGAGAATTAATCGCACTTTAAGGTTGTCTCATCTCACACGGCGTTCCTGTCGGAGCAAAGGTCGAACGCAGAAGCAACAGATTGGAGACTTGCCGAATGCGTCAGCTAAATAAGCAAATTTCCAAAGAAAATAAACTGATTTGTTGATGGCTCTGAGATAGCTAGGCGGCTTTCAAACTGGGCTTTCGGGCAGCAGCGTGAGATTAAACTTGAGTAGAAAGTGCCTCACCTAGAAGTTGTGATACGAGTGAGCGCACCTCGTTCCGTTGATTAACTTGCACGTGCTGCGCGCAGCAGTGTATTGCTTAGCGCACGTGCGTAAAATTCTATCAGGATGTGGCACTAACGCATGAATTCTTCCGCGTTTGCTGTTTTTTAACAGTCTATTTAACCTAATGACCAAAAAGTCACAAGAAAATTTTTATTCTGAATTACTTAGCAACTACCGCAAACCTTCGGACATATCGCGGCGAAGAAATGTCGGTTTTGTGCGTCTTGCCATGTCGAAATGCAAAATGAGTCAGAGTGGTGCAATAAAAAGCATCTCTATGTATTCGTGGTTTTTCGATACAGCCCGGATACTGTCTCCGCTCGTAGTTTGACCCGCAGTCAAGGTTTTTAAGTAATGAAACTAAAATTGGTGGTTTAAAACATTACATAGTGCAGACAACATTTGTTATGGTGTACTGCCTCAGAGCCGCATTGACCGTAGCAAAATTCTGCTTATCAAATTTGCATGCCCGTAACTGTACCAAGAAATCCCAGATGCGGGTATTTGTTCGGATTTATGAAGTCACGCCATTAGTCAAGATTTTAACGTAAAATCATGATGAAGACGAAGAATGCCGACAGTGGTGAACGGTAAAACTTTGTGAGATATACTGGTAAAGCCATAAACAAGTCAGCCCATTCTTACAGACTACATATAACGATGAACCTAAGGTTAAGACTTCACAGACATTCAGAAATGTTTCCTAATTTTAAGTTACTGGTAAAGCCCTAAACAACTCAGCCCATACTCGTAAACAATACATAACGATAGGCTGAGTTGTGTAGGGATTTACCAGTAGTTATAAATACTGAAAACAGGTCTGCATTCCAGTCCTGTAAAAAAATGAGTATTAATGCTTTTTACTGACACAAACCTTTGCAGCAATCGGATCAGCGTCGTCACCGAGTCAGTGCCAACGTAATCTCACGCTTCTTTACGTACTGCAGTGGGGTCTGCAATCTAGTCCTTACACTACAAGAAATGTTGATAGTGTGATGGCTGAAATGCCGACCCTAGTACAGTAACAATGAAATTGGTTCAACAGTCTTACAGGTTTGCGTATGCTTAGGAGCATCGACAATTTACTATAGTAAAGGACTCGGAATGCAAACCTCCGTACAGTTTGTTTGAACTCAGTATTAACTTATTTTACGTAAATTTACGTTGGTCTTAAATACTTTGTTTAAAACCAACGTAAATTTACGAGTGCTTTAAACGAGTGTTTAAAACCAACGTAAATTTACGTAAAACAAATTTACGTTGGTTTTAAACGGACTGTTTAACACCATCGTAAATTTACTATGGTTATAAACGTAACGTAAAAACACCAAGAGCACTCGGAAAACAAGAATTTCAATCTATCGATTGTCAATTTTATGTGTCCTAGAACACTATCCCTAGAGGGGCCTTGAAACAAG
>OZ020514.1:51314243-51384533 GCA_963971425.1 Bryoerythrophyllum caledonicum | reverse complement strand
CTACTGCGTTACGAACTTCAGTATTGTGATCTGGAGTTCGGAGAATCCAGATAGGCATGCCCATGAAATGAAAACCTTTAGAGATGCATGTCCCAACATTAGAAGGCTTCGTTATATTTTTTATCACTCGTACTGCGACGTAGCGAGGTTTGGTGTTGGGGGTCAGAAACTCTACCTGAAGAGGCTGTCTACTCTTTTCTTGAGTCCCTCGGCGCTAAAAGGAACTGAAGCAAATAGCGGCAACATCCTGTTGATTGACGTTTCTCCTTTTTTGAACGTCAAGAACAGTCCATATAATGCCATCCATCCAGTTCCCTTCACCATGGATTCTATTGAGACCTCGACAAATGAGTCCTCTGTTCTCTTCAAGGTCTCAAAGTTCCTTGAAACCATGAAAGAGTCGGGCATGCATGTACCCTTGTATACCGCGGTTGTCGATTGCCTTTCCTTAATGAAGGAATCGTCTATGCCTTTTGAAAGTCCAAGAATGGCATCCCTTCGCCTGGTAGAAAAATAGAAAACCTCCAGTGCCAGGGCCGTCGTCCCTTAGATCCGTCGTCTCCTACCAGGAGACCCTAATTGAAAGCAGTACATATGGTCGTACCCAAGCAATAGGCGTCCACGTCCTAGTACTACTTGGAACTTGCATTCGGCGGGTAGCCGACGCTCGCAAAACTCGTGTTGTAATTCTCGTCTGTATAAATCTACATAAATAAAGACCGTCTTTAACTTTCTGAGGTTCATATTCCAAATTTATGTCGTCATAACAATCACAGTGTCCACTGTTGATGTTTGATACTTATTATATCTATGTCATCGACTTTTGCCTCCAGGTGCCCCACATTGTCGATGGGTCTCAAGCGAGGGGAGAATCCATCCAGAAGGATCCTGATCTGCCAACTGTGAAGGTCAATCACTAGTTTCTTGTCCTAGGTGTAAACGGTTTGTTGATTGCACAAAATATAGGCAGGGACGGAAAGTGGCATACCAAATTCAGGCCGAAGTTGGCTGAGTTTATCAACTTCTGCGTGGATAACTTCACAGTTGTGCTTTGGAGTAGCGAAAGTCAGCCTAAGCTCGTTGCCCAATTGGTAGCCCTTAGAGGCCACTGCCTGGTTCTTAAAGTAGTCAAACACGTATATGATAATTTCTACTGTGATGTAGCTAAGAAACTGGTAGGAACTCGGAACGGATACCTCATGAGACTGTCTACATTGCTTTTGAACCGAAAGGCAATGTTAGGATCTAACACGAATAGTTTGAACACCCTTTTGCTTGACGGTTGTCTTTACAGGAGTGTGAGGAATAGTCCTCTGAATGTAATGCATCCGATGACATTTACCCTAGAGTCAATGGAATCGGAGAAGAACGCCGTTCTTCTCGGGGTCGTTAACTACCTTTCCGCTTTGTTAGAGTCAAGCTTGCCGTACCCGAATATATTCGAAGGAATCCTGGCTTTGGATGCCCTCGACTCTCCCTCGGTGACCCAAAATGGGAGGACTTTGTTCTGGCATACCCGAGCTGTAGGTGTCTCCCTCGTACTGTTGCATAGTAATTTGGCGTCGGCGGGCAGCCAACGCCCAAATTGCCCAATTTTGCCAGGCTTTGACATTCATGTCTGTAACACTATTTTTCTTCGAGATAAAATTCCTCACAATAATCACAGTCTCCCTTGCACATGGCTCATCATTTATTGTATGCATTTGAATCGACTTTTCCATTCAAGTGGACTGACTTGTCGAGGAGATTGAGGAGCATGTTTCGATTTCAAAAAACCCGGTTATTATAATACTCAATGACAGCTCACCGAAGAGATCGAGTCGTCACCCGATCGACGGCTCGCAGTCAACGGCTTCTCTCCCCGACATTTGTCCTTCCCACTACCTTTGTATGGAAGCTGACGATCGAGACTTTGCACCATCACCGCTAGAGGAGGTGGGGCCCGAATGTGTGCATTGTGTTCGTGTCAAATCCGTTGCGAACCACGGTGTCAACCGAGAAGGCGACAACCAAGCCTTTGCCTCTGACAAAGCTTGGCCTGGGGCGGTCGGATCAGTCGGCGGGCCGCCAACAGCTACATCTATCCCATACCCGGCTGCCAGCATGAACTCCGAAGTTGTTTCAAGGAATATTCAAGTGGGTCCTTTAAGATACTACCTCGTCCTAGAAGTTAGAGGCCTTCTAATGGCTAAACGATATGGTTATCGAGGAAAAGATAAGAAGCCCCATTTTCATCAAAAATCTAGGCCGGGTCTTCTTGAGTTTCTAACGTTCTGCCAGTCCAACTTTGGATTGGCATTCTGGTCCACTGAAAAATATCAACCCATGATCAGACACATGGGTTATTTGCGCGAGGTGTACCCTGACCCACATAAAGACGTCCGAGAGATGACCAACGGATTCTGTGATATATCTGCCTGGACGAATTCCAAAACAATGAAGTGCGACATGCTGCTGAAGTGCTTGCTCATCTTTTTTGAGATAGACGCTATCTTAATGGGCCAGACGCGAATGAACAGAACACACTTCTGATCGATCATTACCCCCTTCGTAATATCCTAAATGATCCTTTTAATGCAGTGCATCCTTCAATATTCACATATTCTCCCCCGGATCACATACTGCCTAGAGGATAGACATATCTTCAGCGAATGATGATTCTCTGGCTTCCGGGACTATTAGAGTCCAGATTTAGTGTCCAAGATTACTGCAAGCTGAACCTCGATTTGGGTCAGCGTCATATTTTCCCGAGAAGAGCGGTCCACAACAGATACCGGAAAGTCCTCTCGTCTTACCAAGAGGGCTACGACAAGCCAGGTTATCTAGATGAAGTAATGGCCAAGTTGACAGTCACTCCCCCACCTTAGAGAGCCATATTATCTCAGAGGGCCTCCCAAAAAGGCACCCGCTTAAATTCACTGGACTCTCGCCCATCGTAATACATTGATAAATGTTATAGACAATTTCATGTAATTACCTTTATATATTCATCTCAAATTTTGCTAAACTACTTTTTTCTATTTTATATTCCTCGCATATTTCATTTGAGTGGTTTGATTTTTATCCATCTACTTGTTGTAGTTTCCTCCGTCGGCGGCCCGCTGACGTGTTTTACTTCTCACTTACACCCGTAGTTTGCATTATGACAATGTTTCTTTAACATTTTCCAGGGAACATCCTTCCATTTCAGATGCCTGCACGCTCCTCCATCACTGATTCAAAAATGTATTGTACTATGTGTCAATGGTCTTCTTTGCTATGTGGACCCTTGCAAGCCGATATCTTCTCATTTTCCCTCATGGGAATGTTGTCCGGAGTCCGGGCCTAAAGAAACTATTCAAAATGTTACTTCAACATCGAGTTGTGGTCAACGATGCCTCTGAACAAGTTAAAGCCGCTCTTGTTGCATATTTTTCCGGAAGGAGTCTTTCAATGTTTGTCGTTTGTTTATAGCAGAAGTGACTTAGCTGATAGTTCCATATTTCCTTGGAGCTACAAAACGCCGTCCACGCTCTACAAGAAGAAGCAATCTAGACATATTTGCAAGCCCCACCAAGTACTGTTTGTCGACGTTGAACCCAAATCGCTCCGACGTACCCCCGACTGGATGTGCTATATCCCCTGGCCGTTCCGTGGTCATTTGACCTTTCCAACCAAAGACGGATTAATCCCGAATGTGGCAACTGACATCATTCCGCTCATCTTCCCCCTCCATAGATTTTCATCCGTCCCTGAATATATGACGCAGGTTGAACGCCCGGGGCAGGCGCATTGGGCGGTTACGCATGCGCGCAAGTATGGGCGAGCCGTCGTCAGATGGTCGGAAGTTGAATGGTAGGTCTTTCTCCATCGGCGGCCCGCCGACTGTCGTTCGTTGAGCATATGACCTTCGAATCGTCTGATGTCATATTGACAATCCCTAGCGCTTTCTATATCACATGTTCTTTTTATACACAGTGTTCTAGAACTTATCTCGCTGGGTAGACTAAGAGGTTTATGTTAGTAGAATTAGTGATTTGTAAAAGACGTTGTTTTCTCTACTAGGCCTATTTTGTTAGTCGGCGGGCAGCCGACATTGTACTTATCCTCCTATTAATTTATGTGTTCTTGTTCTCTGGCTGCATCTTCGTTGTCTTGCCATTGCCGTTCAATGTTTTCGACGCCATACTCAGAACCCATGTTCGACAATTCCTCCCGCATATCTTTTATCTTCCACAATTCTTTTCGTTTATATTTCCTTGGATTTAATTATTGCCGTAGAAAAGTTTTAAGCAAATTGATGCAGTTTGTTGCTCTTATCTTTGATCGGCTGCCAGCCGACAATCACGTACTGTGATTTTTCAAATCATATTGACGTCTTTCTTTAAACTTTCTAAACCAGTATGTATGATCTGGAATTTGATAACTACACCCTCAACCATTGGGCGCCACTGGAATCTACGACTGTGGTAGATTTTCTGAACTGCATCAACGCTTTGGCAACATTTTCGGCGTAAACCCTCTCTAGAATGGATAAAGCCCATTTTCATGAGTCGACTCTCAGCTTATAAAATGTTCTCGCCACTCTTATTTCTGGAATTTTTTTTTTCACATTTAGTTAAATATCCGTTCTATGTTATTATGGAGCTCCATAATATTATGTTATTATATTAGCGTATAGTTCAAAGGCTAATCAAATAATCTCCTTGATGTGTCAGGTGCACAAAGAACCTGGTCATTCTAGCGTACGTTAGGCACATTCCATGTTCTATACACAATATTGGTGGAATGGTATGTAACAAAATGTTGCAACTTATATTAGTAGGTGTCATGTGTGACAGGGTGAAGTAAAGGTTAAACACCTTGTCATTTCAACTCAAGCATTTGGAATTTGGCTAATGATGTTTGTCTATAATGGAATTCTGCTTATAATGATCATTGAACTTTGCAAGGTCAATAGTTGCTACTCTATGCAAAATAAATTATGTGTTGGTGATTGAAGAACAATTTAACAAGTAAATTGAACATGTTGCACTATCTCAAAACTCTTTGGAATTAGTTGCTACAATTTTTACAGATTGAGTTCCAACATGGTTTGGAGCATAGTTTGAGGTGTTGACAGCTTTGAGGAGGGAATTCATGAATGCCATTTAGGATTTATGCACCAAGCCTTTCATTGATCACTCCATCATGTAAAGATCATTCTAAGGCACATGGATTTGTTGTACATGTTGTCTAGACTAGTAAGTGTGGGCTAAAAAAATATGGATAACTTTAGACAAGTGATCAAGATTGGAACATTATATTGCCTTGAATTGCTTTGGGCTATTAGTTTGATAGGCATGCTTGGTTGGCCTTTTAAAGCCTATATCAGTTGCTGTATAGACTGCAATTTGTTTTGTCCATTTCTATCCAAGAGAAATTGGCTCCAATTGTACAATTGGATGACCTATCTATCTATATAATTTGGCTAAGTCTTTTCTATAGATTGTGTCTATGGCCATGGAGAGCTTGGCCATTTCTCACCACCGTGATACTTTGCATTGAATAACAAAGATATCTTCAAGAAGATTAAGTTTACTTGTAGTGTGAGGCACATACAACATTTGGTGTCAAAGAATAGTGTATTTCTCATTGTATAAAGGAACTTATATATTTCTCTTTGAAGACAAGGATGGTAGGAACAGTCAAGAACTCTTCAAGAATTCTGCTACATGTCATTTATCCATTGAAACCACAATTTATTTTAAGCTGACAATTGTGCAAAAAGACCTTCCATGTTTTGAGTGTAATGAGAAGATACGGACAACTTCTATTTTATTTTTTTACCAATGCCAATGTCATTGGTCCAAGGCATGCTTGAAAAAACCTACAACTTCTCTTTCATAAGACACTCAATTTGTAGTTGTTGAGGAAGATCTTCCATAGATAGTCCTTACACAAGCAATTTTTGATAATATTTTATGAATATCATTATTCTTTAAATGTTCATGTTGGATTATTTGAAGGCAAGACTCATTAGTTGATTGAATTGTAAATTGCACTAAAATTAGAATTTGATAAGTAAAGTTTCCAAAGACATATCTTTTTGTCAAACTTTATGAGCATGCGATTATTTTATGTCTTTGAAAGAAAACTTTTAGAAACAATTCTTTTCCTCAAATTGTGTTGAAGTGTAGTATTTGAAAATTCTGAGGAGATAGTATTTGTTGTTAGGATACAATTATTTTCTAAACCGCACATATGATAAAAAAAATCATTCTATCCAACACAAGATTTCTGCAAAGGTATACAATTTGAAGAATTTGAAGAATTTGCACATATATCCAACTTTGTTTAGAATTTAAAGAAAAAAATAAAGAAATTTTTTCAAGTAACTTTGATATCTAGAATATATTTATCACATATTTCTAAGATAACAAAACATCAAAACACACGTAAGACTCTTGTTGGTTTGAGACATATTTTTATTGCAAAATTATTTTGAATATTCTAGACAAATTTACTACAACTAGATGATTTTAAGACAAGTACATTACATCATATAGATAATGTCAAATGATAGTAAAGATTTGTAGTTTTGTATAGAATGAAATTTTATCATATCAAAGAACACATGGTGTATAGAATGATCTTGTGAAATTAGGATATTCACTTAACCTTTCCAAAATGCTATTGTCTTCTAATATTCAAGGACACAAATTCCATTCATGATTATTGATTTTGTACAAAAATTGATTCATCCAGCAATGAGAATATAATAAAGCTTGATTATACACTAAATCACAAGTTTCATAACTACATACTACCATAAGAAAATGTGTTTTTTTTAACAATTGCTCTTAATATACAATACTAGTTGTCACTACTATAAAAATGAATTGGTTAACTTGCAAAGGTCAAACAATTACTAGTACTGGCATCCTCTTTAAGATAAAATAAAAGTCATAGAGTATATGCTACATATACATTTATGTAGCAAATAAAAGTCAATGCAAGTTCAATTTATAAGATCTTAGATAAATTCTAAAAGAATCTTTGAAATTATATCTTTATTAAGGTATTGTAAATTGTATATTTGTGAAATAAATCTTTATGATAAAAGATTTTATTAAAAATTCAATGTATTCTTTTTATAGTATTTAAAACAATTCAACAATTAGAAATGTAGATAATTGTTGACTTCGGGTTTTTCAAATATACTCTATGAAAAAAAAAGTTGATGTATTCTTCAACATCGGTCATGATTCTTTGATATTGAATTCTTTAATATTTATCAATTATATAGTATATGGCATTATAAGTATATTTAAAATATACGGCAACATATGCTAAAGTATTCTACAAATTCTACAACTGCAAATTATGATATGTTTTTTTGCTAAGTATGCCTACAATATGTGTTAAATCTATATTACAAAGTTGAGAATCATTTTCATCACAATTTCCATACAAATTGAGATTTAAAACTTCAATTACTGTGATATGGTCACTTGGATACCAAAGGAATATATGGCTACAAAGATATGGTTTGAAGACTAGAAGTCAAACCATGATTTTACTATGAATAGTCAAAAACATTAAAGAGTGGCCATATATAATGAAAAAATAATCATACTTCAAGGTTTATCATGTTTGAAGTTTGCATGAATGATGACGCATATCATATATCTATACTTGACATAGTAATTTACAAAATTTCATTCGCTGAGCTTATTTTAAAATTCTTGTAGGTTGAAAAAGAGAGCCAATACTTAACGGACAATCTTAATAAGATTCAAATCAAAATCAAATATGTAGATGCAAATATAAATGATTATAAAATTGAAGTAAACAATTTGATACATATCCTCCAAGAAGCAAATGTAGACCAATTACGACAAAACAAAGAGCTGAGCGTCATCCAAGAAGAACAAATAACGCTTGGAGCACAAGTGAGATTGATCAAATAAATGATTTAATGTTTGTATTTTCACAACAAAATATTTGATAATACATATCGTGATTTGATGGATTATCACATGCAGTTGATTAAAAAAAACAATGAACTTACAAGCATATATGACAAAATTTGCACACATGACTCAGCATTACTCAAAGGTCGTAATGAATATTGCAATAAACTATATGAGATACGCATGCATAAATTTAAATTTAATAATTTGAAACAAGAGCATACTATACTTGTCGGCTCCTGTAAAAATATTGAAGTATTGAAGCGAGAAGTCCACAATATGGGTCGAGAGCTAATGCAAGAAAAAACAAAGGCAAATATAGGATAAAACATCAAATAAAATATTAAATTTTATTAGTATTATTGATTTGATCATATTTTTATAAATTATTCGTAATCACATGTAAGCATCCAATAATATTTCTCAATAATATTGTAATTTTATAAAATCATTTAATTTATGGAATGACTATTAAAAATAACGTATGTTATAGTACTTTAGTTAGTGTAGCAATCCGGCTACACTACTTGTAAATAAGTTGACAATTAGTGTAATCCTTGCAATTGCAATATATACTTTAGTGTATACAATATGAAGTACAACACGTATACAAAATAATTTCTACATTACACAATATCAAATCAAAATACATACAATATCCACCTTTATAATAGGCATCAAGTCGGTTTGTCCGCCGCTTCCTAAATCTAATCCTAACCCTAACTCTTACCCTAATCCTAATCCTAATTCTAAATCCTACACCTTAGATCCTAAAACTAACCCTAATTCTAGCCCTAATCTTAATCCTAAATCCTACACCTTAAACCCTAAACCTAAATCCTAAATCCTAAACCCTAACCCTATTCTTTTTAAAAGGTTGGGTATGGATTTACGACACATTTATTTCTTATGAAGTAACTAACTATGGACCTTTTTATACCTGACATGCTACCTCATCTTCTTACTAAAAAGTAGGACTGGAATTTTTTAACAAACAAACGGTGCTCATTTCACCAGTTTGTTTACTTCCCATTAAAGCTAGCCGACACAGTACTGTTCTAAAATATACAAAACGGCTCATCATGTTGCAATGATCTCGCCGCACTAGCGCCACTACTCACATGAAAGTGACTCAAGCGGCGTTTTAATCACGGAGGGCTGAAGCACTTGAGGATACGTCATTTTTAAACACCCGATCCAGCAAACACGGATCACAAGCTTGCATGGCTCGATCTCACCATGCATAAAGTGCTCACCTAGCAACTATGAGTTCCACATGTTGTCGCTACACGAACACTAGGTGATAGCTCATAGTATTGGCAGCAGCATCTGCCTACGAATTGGCAGCCTCCACAGCTTTGGCTTGTGGAGCAGTTACACATTGGACGTTTCAGTTTCAAGCACTATGGCTTCTTAGGGTTCACAGGTTCTTGTCTTGATTGTAGTTGCATGATTACGTTTTGGTTTGTTGTTTATGAGTTTCTTTCAAGTGACGACGATAGCAAGTCGAAGTAGTCTGCAGACACCTGGTGCATCCTCACTAACATTGCAAATTGTTGTTTGCTTTTGTTTCTTGGGACGGACACAGGTGAGGACTACTTCTTCTTAAAAGACTCTTCATTCCAACATGACCACTGCAACTTCTACGGAGCTGCTTCCTCCACACCAAGACCTGTTGATTAATAGTTTTTGTGTTTCAATATATCATGTTTTACTCTGATCTTGAATGTGATACGCACACGTATTCATTTTCCACAGTGTATATGCTTTTTTCTATAAGCTAGAAGCTTGAAAGCTATGATCTAACCTTCGACTCAGTTTGGAGATCAGTTGAGAACCAAGGAAGAGAATTTCTTCTCTAAGTTTGTGTACGCATAGGATGATTGGTTTTTCTTAAAGTGTCAAGTTTTGATTGAAACTCTTTAAGTCTTTGAGTCTATACTAACCACAATATACAATTTTAAAAAGTGAGAGTGTTTCAAAACGGAGACCTCACCTAGCTTATACGTCTAAACTGAGATCCTCATTATCTTACTTCTATGTTCATCTCAGTATAGTTATGTATACATAGCAGTCTAGATCATCCGCTTTTGTCAAAATTTGAAGTTGATATAAACCTTATCTTCAGCTCAATATGGAGATCATTTGAATACCAAGGAGTAGAAAAATTCTTCTCTAGTTTGTGTACGCACAAGTTTTTGGTTTTTCTTAGACTAGCAGTTTCGGGTGAAACTATTGAAGTATTTGAGTCTATACTAACTACAGTATATGATTTTAACCAAGAGTGAGAATGATTCTTTCAAAACAGAGGCCTCACTTAGATTATACGCTTAAATTGAGATCCTCACAATAAAAAATGCTTCTATGTTCCTCTCAAATACAGTTATTTATACATAGCAGTCTAGATCATTTGCTTCTCCTTCAAAGTTTGAAGTTGATATGCAGAATGTCGGTTGATTTTTTATCATGACATGAAAGATAAAATATTGCCTTGTACAGGGGTGTATGAAAGCTTGATTTAACCCTAAACCTAGACCCCTAATCCTAAACCCTAAACCTAACACTTCGCCGGAATATACGCGCTCTTGTTGGTGAACACCGTCTAGATTTGGGCAATCGTACATTTCTAGAGTGGCTCCTGGTGCTGGGGGAGGACAAGCTGGAGATGGTGAAGGATGGCATGATCAGGTGTCCACGGGCGATGATTGTCGGCAATCACACCTTGAACGGCTTGATCAATGCCGTCTATGGAGGAATTGTTGACGTCGAAGCAAATGCGCGGCAGTACTTTAATGGTCATGCCATCCTTGCCTCACGGAATGACGACGTTCCAAGGGATGCAAATTGCAATCTAAGATATAATACGCCAAACAAATTTTATTGTGAAGAGCACTAATAAAAAACCTTCTCCAGTCCGAACAACGGGACCAATTTTAGTAACTTATAATACCACATTTGTGGTACACATAAAAATACATTATTGTCAAAATAATACACGTGTAGAAACTCCAATGTAACATATGGGCCAAAGGAAATTGAAGAATTCAAAAGTCATTGGAAATTAAATTAAAAAAGGAAAGTCTGTCACTTCTTTTCTGCCTCATTTGTGTGAACAATGTGCCTCATTTATTTAAAACTCATTCTTCTTTTGCAAGTTATTCAATACAATAATATTTTATACAAAACATCGTATTTATTGGATGCAACTTTGCTTATGAATAGAAAATATAGTTACATATATAGAAAGTTTTTATAAGTTTTTCCAAGAACAACCAAGAACTCAATATTGACATTAAAGGAAATGCCCATATCAACATAAGCAAGGGCACATTAGCAAAGCAAAGCTGTAGAAATTAACCTCTTAAGGCCCAATGTCTTCTCAAGGGACATTTTGAGTTTAGGGAAAGTACAACGTTCTCAAATTTAGGCATGATTTCTAAGATTATTCATTAAAGAAGCAACTTTTTATTAGTTTTTTTTCAATATAATTTTTGTAGAAATCAAACTTATGGTTCAAAAGTTACAATTTTTTTATGTGATATATGCAATTAATGCAGCTACTTAGTGTGATATATAACAAACAGTGTAGCAATACTTTAATTAATTCTATACTGAATAGAAATTTGAGTTTTTGTCCATTTTTAAAATGAAAAATTCCTATTGTAAAGAAAATGAAAATATTTGCATCTACCGTGTGGATTTTTTAATTTAAAAAATATGAGAAAGATATGATATATGCAAAACTTGAAGTGTGTTGTTGATTTTTAGCACATAGTTGCATTGCAGGATTTCTAAGAACATCTTCTTCCTCTCTTCTTCTTCTAAAAATTGGTGCACATATGTCTAACATGATCCTTTAAAATTAAAAATTAGAAAATCATGGACCGTAGTGCTAAAAAATGCCATGAAAGGAGGTCAAAGTTTGTTGAAGGTCTTTAGTATCACCTTAAGAAGAGTTTATGTCCTCAAAGGCTAATGTCTTTCAATCCGTATGGTCAAACTAAACAATTTCTTTACGACATACACTTGTGCAATGCTAGTGTTGGATCCGACGATTAGATATGTTCATATACTATTTGTTTGTATTTTGTATCGAATGCTTTGAAACTCGCAATTTTATAGTGAATATGGGTGTTAAAATGCCTTGGGCCTTTAGGAATTAAGCTACTACTCTTTCTTTTTGTGCACCTTCTTCCCTTCTTTGGTAAAATCTTGGTGTGCATTTAGAAAATCAATTTTTGAAATAGTAGAGGACAGATTATATATCTAACATCTACTATAAATACCCATCAATCACTATAAATACATATTGTTTATTATATTTATTTAAAGTAGTAAATCCATACTATCATCAAAAAAGTTCATCTTCATATTTTCTAGTTTAATATCAATGAAAAGGCTATCCAAATTTTAATAAAAAGGTGCATTTTAATAACTATTCCAAAGGGCACATTTGATTTATAAAGGTCAATGTTCAAAAGATAAAGTGGTTTCTTAAAAAGGATTTGTTCTAAAAGATGTCACCTTGGAACAATGAGATGAAAACTTCTCTTACACGATACTTGCGGATGTTCTAGATAGACGCATGACAAATTATTTACTAATATACATAGGAGTGGAACCGTCGTCGTAAGAGATGGGCCAAGAAAGAATTGAAGAATTTGAGAGTCATTGGAGAAGTAAGTTAAAATAGGGAAACTAGTCACTTATTTTTTGCTTTAATTGTATGTACAATGTGCCTTATTTTGTTGAGGCTCATCTGTCGCTGCAAATTATTCAATGTGGTGATATTTCACCAAAAGCATCTTTGTAGGATGTAACTTTGCTTTTGAATAAAATCCTACAAAAAATTCTAAATCCTAAATCCTAAACCTTGTTGGTACGGCCTGGGGAACAATCTACTCCCTTGACACCATCGCCACAAAATCTAGTCTCTCTCTTGCTAGCATTAAATCTTCAGGAGTTGGGGCACATTACCATGGGTTATGGAACTTGAAAGTGAAAGATATGATAGATTGGAAAGTGTCTCACTTGCACTTCTGACGCTTTAAATGAGACAAAATATAAATGCATGCCAAAATGAAGAGATAGATGAAACGATTTAATGGAGAAGGAGAGGCCTACTTAATACGTCCGTGGCAACCATGGAAAGTTTGCCTCTGAAATCGACCATGGGTTGGCCCTTCAGATCTAGTAGATTTTTATAGCTGCTTTGCAGCATGGAGGCGAAAGCAACCCTATTGAACCGTTCAACTTCTTAGGTAACTTTCAGAAATGCAACGAAGTCAAAGTGAGGTAATCCTGGTATAATCTATCACACGGCCAACCCATAATGAGTTTCAACCAAGAAACATGGACTGTATTTACGATACACTTCGGGCATTTTCATTGTGAGTTTAAAAAAAAGTGTCTGTTGCTGATGAAGTCTATTTGAGGAGCATGAAGGCACATATTACACTACTTGTAATCATCATAAAAATTGGTGAGGTTTTGAATCTCAACGTACTCTTGGCCCACCTCTTCAGCAACCCTATAGAATTGTTCAAGAAACCATTCAAACACCTTCAAGAAACCAATTCTAGCATCAAAGCTTGTCCATACTTCATGCTTCGAAACACCTACACCTTCACAAATATTTCTTTGATCTATTTTTCTGAATAGATGGTTTTGTCTCCACTGTAGAGTGAACACCTCAGACACCAAAGTCCCGGAGTATTCACTACGGTAGATTGGTTTCAAACCTATGGGAATAAGGAGCTTCCAAGTTTTGCTGATCGGGTCATTTTGCTGAATGGAAACGAAGATTAGCATGAGATTACCACTATATGAATGCGGATGTGTTAAAGTGCCATACCTGATGAAGCTAGGAAACTGTATGGGTCATCGCTTGAACCGGAGACATGAGCTCTGATCGAATCGAAAACGTAAAAAAAGCCACCAAAAGAAAATGAGCAAAAGCCTGTACACCTCTTCCAAGACTTGCACTCTGCCTTTGATGATCTCCCTGTCATTGCATCCCAGCACCTACACCAACATGATTTGCTCCGACCTTTTTCACCACCTGAGGCTCGGTTGCGGTAGTGATGAGAATAAGCTTCTAAGAACTCCGGTTCACAGAAGGCTCCCGATCGGTACCCGTATCGTTCCACGTTCTGGGTGCAATCTTGAAGACAAAGTGGGGGGGGCGCGGGCAAGGCGGGAACCACCTTGCGCGCGCAAGCAATGATATCTAGCCGGAGGACCTTGGGCACCACAGAACTCTTGGTCACGTGATAGAATATTTTCTCTAAGATAGGTTCTGCAAAATTCCACAAAACAGAGACTGAACTATATGCAAACAGCAGGTCCACTTCTGAGGTTATGTTTGCTTCTGCATAACATTTTCTTGCTCTCAAACGTAACGTCAATATTTGACCTCAGCAAGTATGAAATTCTACCTCCAAAAAACAACCAACATGAGCTAAAAAATTTACACCTCTTTCTCCTCAAGAAGACCCGCTTACTTTATCGTTGCCACGTCCACGTGTGTCTCAGTGTAATACCCCAAGTGCAATTCAACCTAGAAAAAAACCCATCAAAACCCTAATCACTACATCTTAGGTCAGAAGAAGCAATCCGTCCCTAAAAAGTGAGCTACCTCGCCGGGTGACGCGTCCTCGACATCGTCGGGCGCGCCATTGTGGTACTCCTGGAGGGCATCGAGATCCTTGTCCTGGTTGTCCAAGACATTGGTGGCAATCTGCGTGATGTTGTCTTTGAACTTCTCGAACCGGCTCTACATTGTGTATCCCGCCTCGTGCTCGCAGCAGCCCTCCCTAGCGAAATGAATCGCGCATGATCTGATTTCACTGGTTTCCAATCAAATGCAAGAATTCAACCCCTAAAAGTATCAGTACCCATCGTTCCGACCCCTCACCGACCATGAGCTTTGAGACATGTTTTACTGGCAACCGCAGACATGAGCCCTAAACTCTAAAGCTTAGTTTCAGCTCCGGACACATTGCTAGACAAGAACTTTAGGCATGTTAAAGTTGAATACTCTTTCGTCACTCTAACAAAATTATTAGATCAATAGAAGAAAATTCCAATTTAGGAAACATTAGAGCTTGGTGGTCTCTAAACTCAACTCAAAGCTATTTAATCCATCTCTGTTTGAAAATGCTGAAAGAGATTGAATGAATTTTATCGGCCTTTCCCTCCTTTGAGCTGATTTTATACAGATCAGAACTATTTCGAGCTTAGCTTAATTCAACTCAAAATGATGAAAAAAAACATCAAACTATCTGGTTCAAACATCCCCTGACTTTCCAAATAGCTCAACTATAGCTCTAAATCCTAAAACTCAGCACACAACTTGGAGACATACTACAACTGAGACCTTGCCGTGAAGAATTCCACAACCTCAGCTAAACTGCCCCACCAATTGCACCCTCTACATCCATCTGGTGCAGAATTCAGACATTGCACACACCTTTGGTACACGTTCAACAGCTGTTGCTTCATGCACGCCTGTCGCAGCTCCTCGCTCGTCACCAACTCGATCACCTTGCGACCAAGACCCTGGATTTTCAAAAAGCAACAAAGAAGACATACCGTACCCAAGGGTCGGATTTGGCACAATTATGTCGAAATAACTATCTAGATGATCCCAAATGCCAAACCCTAGGAAACCAACATAAACCTAATCACACTCACGGATCACCACCTCACCTATCAGATCACAGCTCCAACAATACATGTTCCGTTCACCAACTAACCTCAAGCATGCTTGAAGAGCTTCATACTCAACCAATGAGAATACACCGCCGCCAAAATCACCGACCCTGTCAAGGGCACAACCAAATTGTAGTACCTGCAACCACAACATTCTAAAACTCGCAACGTGTCCCTGAGCTGCTTGGGATGAAGCCGCAAGACTTTTGCCAAATCCTCTTCCTTCACCCATTGTTGCCTGACCGAGATAAATCCAGAAGTAAGCAAATCACAACGAAGAAACGAATGGAAGCTACAAAACTTTACGGTGTAAGGTCGACCTAGGAGAGCGTCCAGAATGACAACAACAATTCCCTTGTTATCCGACTTGTCAGACTTGCTCCGGTTCAGTCCTTTGGCACGACTCTCCTCATCGTAGAAGGCCCTCACAACTAACTTCACTAACCTCCGAAAAGGTTCAATGCTCATCTCTCACATTAACTTCCAAGTTAAGCAACTACCTACTCCGAGGAAGAAATTCAAGCAATACACCTGCAATACCATACATTACAATAAGCTCAGACTTTCCAAAAGTCGCTCTCAAACCGGAGATTCCCATTCGCATGACATCTGCTCCTTCTCAGATAGTTTCTCCACTTCAACCACTCCACTCTCAACTCTCTCGTTTCCAAAAACCTAGCTAAATCCGCACTATCACACACTAAAATAACTCCAAATCCATTTTCAAACACCTCAGCTTAAGAAAGAAAAAAACTCTATCCTCCATCCCAAAATTCCTCCAAACTCCGACTTGCAGTTTCACACCAAAACCCTCAAACTTGTATAAATGGCGAGCCCACGAAGATGATGCGGTTGCGGAGCATGAGGGTGCTCAGGTCCATGAGGCCCGACAGCGTGATCACGGCGGGCATGATGGGAGGCGCGCCCTTCTTGGCGGCTCCGATGGCGCCGTTTCCAGTCGCAGCTTGCACGTCTCACCCATCTCCTGGCCCTGGACGATCGGTTGGTCTTCTTCTAAGACTTGTTGGTCTCCTGGTTGCGCAGGATGTTGTCCTTGGTGATGGTTTTATTGGTCTGGTGTGTGGTGATGGTCTTCTGGTCTGCTGTGTGGTGATGGTCTTCTTGGTCTGCTGTGCGGTGATGGTCTTTTTGGTCTGTTGGAGTGGCGGACAGACAGACTGTCGCCTATTATATACGTTGATAGGTATATAGAGATCTACACCTAAAAAAAATTTGTTTGAAACATCCGTTGGTATTGCAATAAACAACTTTCATCCGCTGGTTCTTGGCACATGACTAGAGGACAAAGCCTTTTGGAGGAATCACTTTTTTTTATGTGCCTTTTAAAAGAATCCTCCATATGTGCCTTCCTCCATATATGCCCTTTGGAAAAATCTTTTAAACCTATCCTTTGATTGGGATTTGGATATGATAAATAAACTATTAAATTTTAGAATACTAGTATACATCAAATATAAAAAATTAAATGTTGCAGATACAATTCAAAAATATTGATTTCTACATATTAAATTTATTTGGACGAAACTACGAGGTATATATAGTAAATGATGGGATATTCAAAGTAAATAATGGATATATAGTAAATAATAAATTCACCCATGATGCTTTTCCTAAATTTGTATGCATCAAATGGATTATATAAATTGCACCAAATTAATTGTACGCTGCTTGTCGGCACAAGTGTTTTAGGCGTAAGTCTTTACAAGCGATTGTGCGAGGTACATTGCATTGATACCATGGATTCATTTTACTACAGAGAACGTTGCATTGATACTACAGATCTTTTGATTACGAAGAAGGTTGGGCTTGATTCGTTGTAGGCTATTCGATTTAGAGTTTTTCTCTACGTACATTTGTATATCCTGATATTGCCCTTGACCTGTCGTTTACGATGGGGGTTCTACTAGTATAGGAATACAAAAATTTAAATATGAAGATTAAAAAAAATAAAAAAAATATACATATATGTCTTTATTTTATATTTGTATATTGCATATATAATTATAATACATATAGTATATATAACTATAGATATAAAAACATATAAAAATAGCATGTATCATATGTCTTAAATATATGAGCTACTATATGATACATATAGAAGGAATATTATATTTATTACCAACTAAAATAATATACGTATATATTAAAAATAAAAAATTCAATATACCATATATATTATATATGCTATGATTTTTATATATAGTAGATATGATACATATATTATATCAAATATATATTATATATTATATGTAGTCAATATATTATCTATTAAATCCATACTATCTAAATTATATTTGTTTAATTAATTAATTTACTATAAATACCATTGACTATATATATGTCAAATATTTTGTACACAATACCTTCATATATCTTTTTATATCTTTATTAAAATAGAATCTCGTAGGCTCTGAAGTTCTCCCAAAATAGTCTAGATAGAATGATTGCCCAAACCCGCAATCTTGATCGCGTTCATCTCCTATCTTGTAGTCTCAATTGAGTGCTCTTATAAACTTGGAGGCTTAGATTGTATCACCTCTACTAACTCTTGAATAGTTTGTCATATTGCCATTGTTGACATAGTGTCCGTTTACATAGACCATCCATATCATGTATCTGAAGATAATCTATTACAAATACACAGATTCAAAGCGACATATTGAACAATAGCAGTGCTCTTGCAATGTCATTGGCTAACATCATCTCTCCATGCCATGACTTTGAAAAGTAGCACGCCAAATTTCCATTTGTCAAATTCCGCCATTTCAAATTGTCAGCCATCAACACCTGGTCCTTTATGTAGAACTCCTTTGATGCCTTGACCTAAGTGAGCCTTAATAGATCTTTCATGCATGAAGGATACTTCTCCGGCCAAGAACACCTATGTGTCCATAAACAAAAAGGAGTTTTGTCCTTTTATCTTGGACAAGATGACTTGAAGATCCATTCTCGAGCGCTTGGCTCTCATGGACGACCGTATACCTACACGGAAGGACCTCAGAAGCATTTTGAAGAATTTTACGAAACCATGCCAAACTATTATGTTCTTTAGATCAACACGTCGTGGTTTGTGATTATGGTATGGCTCAAAATAAAGCAATCCGATGACAGACAATACGACAACTTTCTTTGAATAGTCAGAACGTTGCTATGAAGATAACAAAAGAAAAAAAATTATACACGAACACGAGGTATTGTACAAAAGTTTTTGGGGAATCATACCAAAATAGTTGTGATATGGTGCTGCCAAGAGCGTAAAAGAGCATTACACGCCGTGGAAGTATACAAAAACCGGTGCGGTCATATTAAAAAAAATTAGACCACTTCTGTTTACAACGGGGAAGATTCACATGAATTTAATCTACGAGCTTGCTGATTCCATGATTGAGCATCTTTTTACTACATAAACACTTACTCTAGAGCGTCTAAGAATAGAACCATCAATAGATCCGGGTTGAAGATTGTATTCAAGTACAAGATAACGTGATGCTATCATACTCGACAACCATGGACATTGGGTGTGGCCGAGGAAGATGTCATCCATATCACTAGTCTACATAGCAAGGTGAATAGCATTAAAATCCTCATTAAGATGATTCTTCTTTGGACTATTGTTAATGAGAAATGTCAGACTAGGATCGGCGATCTCATGGTCCCTTGCGCATTTAGAGAGGTCCTTCAGCACGTACCTATTGTAGGATGGTTTTTTCTAATATGAGTGGACTTTGTTGTATATTCTTGCAATAAGACAATAAGCGGATCTCGCGTTAGTTTAGTATCATATAGAAGTGCCAGAATGATATCTTCCACATTGTGGGACATTGCACAACTCCATAGGACGACATTAATCTTATTGTGCAACCACTCCAAAAAATGACCGTTGTGGGGTCTAGAAGCGCAAATGCGGTTAGAGCTAGGCTTGTGAAGTAGAAATCCATATGAGTCCACGATGAGAATGAACCTTGGTACCCTTATCGTGGATTTCCAAGGTACTCAAGGCTCAACCAATCAAAATTGTCCACCGAAAAAGAGAAGCATAATTCAAAGTGAGCAATATACTCTGAGATAAAACATGCAAATGTGCTTTTGAGGAGGGCATCTCCGCTAAGACACCAAGCGTGCTCCCAATCTTTACTGGAAGATTGGGTGTGCTCCTATCACCACACAAAATACTCAAAATACACAAAATACACAAAATACTCAAAATGATACATATGCATGAAAACTCACGTTCAACTAATGATCATGGATCGACACGTTTTGTTGGACAAATAACGCTTTTGAATGCTTCCGCTTCTAGTGGAAGCTGCAACACGCTTTGACACGCTTCCACTTTGAGCAATGACTTGGAGATGTGTATCTGCATCCGCACTAGTGGATCCTAGATGACCACCTGCAAATCATGTCCGATGAATATACGGCTCAGAAGAAAAGTTATGAAAAACCTTAGGAAAGCAATACCTACCTGGGCAAAGGGGACTTCTAGCACGTGAGATCACTCCAAAGAAGACCTGACATCAAGTAGAGTCACAACTCTTTCAAAAATTGACCCCAGATGGACTTCCACAATGGCAGGCTCCGACAAAATTTTAGCGGAGCTCAAAAGCCTCAACTATTCATCGAACATGCCTTAATAGGCCTCTTCATTGACTGCATGTTCGTATATTGAATCCGTCAATTAAATATTACCCTGCGGAGTAGGAGGCACTTGCAATGATTGTAGGTCAGTAAGTGCGCCAACTACCACCGCCTCTACTTTGGTTGGGCCCTGCCCAAGGTCAGACACATGACTTGCACTCGCGTTGCCAAATGAAAACTGATAAGACAAATTTACATGCATCAAAATCAGTCCATATACAAGTGACTCTACAATTGCGAGCTCATTAATTGCTGCTGAGACACGTACAATCCTCACCATTATCCTTATTCTAGAACCAACACCTCCAATTCTCATTGCCCACTCATGATCAAACAAGATATGAATTGGCTCTTTATATTGAGAAAAGAGGCCTGTTATACCACCTTTCTTCTACCTCCCGTTCCTCTTCCCATTTTCTCTCCATTTTTTCTCCCATTGTCTTCTCCCTAGCTTTGCCTACTTGCATTCCATGCCTTCACGGCGTATCAAAGTACACATCCTTCACGGTGTGGAGGGTAAATTGGGTGGGTACAATAGTTAGAGACACATTGCAAGAGTCGGAGGCAATTGGCTGTGCAAATGACATACATTCGGTGGACGAACAAACTGAAGTTGACTATCACACTCCAAGTCTACAAGGGATCAGACCAAAGGATTGGATGAGCACTTGATCCTGACTAGGAGGTTGGGGTTGCGCATGATCTAGGCATGGTAATCGGGTGCGCACCAAGCCTGTACTACGACAATGTGGGTCCACTTGGTCCCGTCGGCAAGATTATGGGCGCACCTGATCCGTTCAAAGAGATCGAAGGCGCACTCGATATCTATATACTTGAAATATAGTATATCTAAATTGCTGCATTAGTTTGGTACAATGTCTATCAAATAGTGTTTAAATCCATGGAAAAACAACAGTCATTAGATCATACATTGCCAACAATGTCTCTGTTGTCCGGGCCAAGATGCAATTGTTGCTTGGTTTAGATAAATAGAATGATGGCTTCAACATCGATCTCATATGTTGAATGATGACTAAGGTCTATTTCTTCCACGGGCTGATTCACAGCAAGTCAAGGTAGCCCATCGTTTGGAGTGCTCATTAAGGTGCTTGTTCTGTCCATACCACTTTCACTCATGTCCTCTTGCTAGAGGCCCTCTTGGTTGGCCTTCCGTTGTAACTCCCCTTTCCTGTTGATGTTCTCTACGTCCTCAACGTCTGATACCTTGTCGGCTTCCACGTTGTTGTCCTCCTTGTCTCTCTCAAGGCCACTGTAGTCAATGTCGTTGTCTTCTTCCAAGGATTCCGATGGTGACTTCTCCTTCTGTTGTGCATTCCTAACGCTCATTCTTCTCTTTGTTTTGTAGGGTGTACATATGCCTGCAACAACTAGGGACTTTGTCTTGCTTTCTTTGCCTTGGACAACCTCTTTTTAGCCAACGGAGCCTTAGGCTAGGCAATGGCTAGAAATTGACGAGCATCCCAAAATTTCTTTGCATTTCAGCACCGAAGACTTTGTTGGATGTTGAGAACACAACCTCCACAACTCTAGCGCCTTTGGTCTGCAAGGAAGACCCGTGTTAAATATAAAGTACAAGATCTAACGATGAACCACTTTGATAAAGACTTTGATACCAAGGAGGATAATGCAAATGATGACATCAATCTTACTAGGGACATCGAGGTACTTGTAGAACCAGCTTCAACGTTGATAATAACAACGTTGCAATGGCAAAGTACACCAATTAATTTGTTTACCACGTCAACGTCGAAATTTGCACGCCCGACTGAATTGCAGATCAAAAGACTGCAGTCAAACTCCTTTGCATTAACAAAGAATGAAACTGCAGATCGGCCCTGAATTAGTCTCGGAAGCTTGACTTGGCTCCGTTGTCTTTGGTCTTCCCATATAAAAAGTTGAAATACAGAGATAAGTTTGGCTCAAATAATAGCAATTTTGCAAATTGCTCGGCCGGAGAAGTAAGGTAAACCGTGGATGTGAAATCCCAAATAAGGCCTTGGAGATAATTTTGATTCTTATCATTGAGCAAGATCATGAGCACAATTAACCCACCGCAATTAGTGATACACACACCTAGACTACATGCTCTTTTAAAATTTTGCTTATCATTGCTCTCTGTTGTCGTGAAGCAATTCACCATCTCTTGCTTCACAACAGATGGTTCTTCCAAACCGCGCTGACTGGCCCTGAGCTGCTAAAAAATAGTCTTTAGCAAGGATGCAATGTCATTAGTTTTATGAGATGGGTTCAAATTGAGAGTCTGCTTCAAGAAGTATATAAGTCCACCCTTGTCATGACTCAATTTGTTATACCAACTCAAAAATACATCCTTGGTAATCCTGTAGATAGCAGCAAATTCCTCGTACTCTTCTCTATACGTTGCTTCTATCGTCTTTTGTGGAAGCGGCTTCTCCTCAGAGTTGTGCATAAGCTCGTTGTTCAACACTCTTAGCCTCTTCTCAACAGAGCAGAGGTATTCAAGACTTTTGAGAACAACATGCTTCTTTTGTCGCTTTGAGGATTTCACGGAAATTTCTGCTTCACCATGTTGGCCATCTTTTGACACTTCTCGTTTGTCAATCCATACAGAAACCGTATATCAAACTTTGTCAACGCCCAAGACTCTTTATTCTTTGTCAGCATTGGAGCAGTGAGTCTTTGATGCACTCAATGACAAAGTTGATCCGTCGTCATCGTCGTCATCGACACTCACAAAAAGGACTCCAACAAAATTGTTCCACGGATTGGGAAGTAGTCCGACAATGTACATACAACTCCTTGATTTGGATCCATTGTTGGAAGCGAGAATTCGGAACGTACAACAAGGGCAAATTTGGCGCTCCACTACTTTTATCAAGATTCAGAGTGCTTGGTTTGTATTATGATAAACATGCCTTGAGCTCCTCAACAAACGCTCAAAAGGATGAGAATTACTAAGTATAGTTGATTGGAGAAGAAGATGGGTGAGTTCTCAATTCTAAAGTAAAGCAAAATCATTAAAGCAAAGGTATAGGCGCGTTGTGAGAGAAAAGATGAACCTCCAATTTTTGAATGGGAAAATATGACTTACATTAAAGTCCTTAGTATTCAAGGCAACATTCCAGTTGGGCAATGGGTTCCCAAGCTTGTTTCAACACCATTGAGATTTTAGCATCTGATTTAAATAATTGTCCTTCCAATTACCAGAAACGTCTTGGTTCAAGAACTTGTTGAAGTACATTATCTGGTTGAGCGACTCCTTTTTGGTCCACAAGATCCTGTCAAAGTACTTACACGCACTTGCAACGTTGCCCTCATAAAGACTACCTTCTGGAAGGAGTTTTCTATGAGCTACGACACCATGTAGACCCCTGATAATATAGAAGTGTGTATTCATGTTGATATCATCATGTCTTGGTTCTTCTTCAAAGAATTCCAGAGCTCTGTTTTCCGTGTCGGGGTCATCTTCTAGAGTTGGAGGTCCTTGTATCGGCATCACTAGGACATATTGTAGCGCGTGTAAAGGAAGAAATTGTCCTCTTCTGCATGACTAAAGCTTTTACTTGCGACAGTAAAAAAGAGGCTGATAAACGGTTGTTGGTGTTGGCCCTGTGTATAGGCGATCAATGTCGACGAGGAGGTCCGGCTCATTTGGTTTGTCTTTGATCTTGAATGGATGCTGGCCGAATATGTGCAGCTAAGCAAACTCTGTCTCAAAATAGTCACGCAACTCTAGAAGCTCCTCTGTAGAGTATTTTGCTACAACGGAGTGTATAAGGTTCACTACTTTGGCCAATGTCTAATCCTCAGCCATTTTGGCTTTGAGTTTCTTCCTTGCGGACTTCTTCTTGATTAGTTCCTCTGCCACGGCCGCACCACCACCCGTTGTAGCTGTCTTCCGCTTTGGTAGGGTGATTGGAGTTTGCCGCAGACGTATATCATTGTCGTTTTTTGCAACAACAATCACCATTAGTTTGACCGAGATATCATACGAGTTTCCAAAGTTGACACTGTTGCCATTGAAAAAGAATCCCACTTGATCCACATTTTTGCAAAGCAAATGATTTAATTGCGCGGTGGGAGGAATTATACCAAACCACTTAGTTGCGTTTGTTGACGCTACAATTTGGTGGCAATTGCAAGCACATAATCTTTCAAATAAACTTTGTACATGTGAGTCCAAAAATTGGTTCACATTTGGTTTTAGACCAACTTGTTAGAAATTGGTGAATTAGATAGAAAATTAGTAATTAGATGTGGATAGTTAGTAGAAGAGTTTTGGAATATCATTAATCTAGTATTAGTGGTGAAAGAAATAGTGTTAGTGGTTAGTTGTGGTATTGTAAGATGAAGAAGAAGAAGAAGAAGAAGAAGAAGAAATTAGTAAGACTTGAAATTGTGGTTGGGCTAATAATTAGTTTGAAAAGTTGTTGGTTTTTAATGATTTAAAAGTTGGATTTGAACGTGCTAATAGTAAAATAGATTTTGTATGTATTTTGAAGACATTTCTAAGTTAGTTTTGTCAAAATTGCTTTAGTTTAGGAGTTTATGGTAGGTCCAGTCCTAAAATCAAGTTTAGGGCTTAGTTTGATCATGAACCTTTGATCTTGGTTAAGGATTGTTGGAATGGACAATGGGGATGTGGCCGCCACCCTTAGGCCTCCTTCCACTTCTATAAGAGGGTGTGGTTGGTCACTCTTCCTCTCTCTCTTCTTTCTTGGAGGTGAAGCTATGCTAAAATCTCTTTTGGTTTTCATCTAATTTTGAGCTGCGATTAATTGTAGATTTCAAAATACATATTTAAAGTTAGAATGTTAAAGTTTAAAAGTAGCTGAATCTAGTTGTTGGCTTCCTAAGAATACCCAGCACGCTCAATTTGGAGTTGTAGCGTTTTTAGTGATAAGGGGGTCAGCTGCCAACTAGATCTAGAGGGCTGACTTTGGAGGGCGATTGTTAGCAAACATTATTGATTTTGAGCCTGAATTTTCTTAAATCAATAGATCGTGTTGTCAGCTTTAAAAAAACTATTTGCACGCTTAGATTGAGTACAAAACCAAGAAGTTCTAATTGCTGAAGTGAAGGGGAGTTGGCCGTGGTGACTATGTAGTACTCCGCCAACTCAATCTACTTTGGGAGACCATATCTTGGAGTATACCCAAAATTTACAAGAAAGAATCTTGAGAGGTGATGCCGCTTGTAGTCTAGTTTTTGGATGCTAAAGTTCACGTGCAACACAACTAGAATTAACCAAAGTCAAGGGAGGGGTGCGCTGACAAAGTTGACAAAGTTAGGCAACTTGGAGGCAAAATATCTCTTAGCTTATTTGTTGTTTTGCATTCAAAATTGTTGGAGGACAAGAAATTGTAAGTCTCTTTTTAAAAGGACAAAGTTTGTTGTAAACAAGTTAGTAATGCAGAAATTGTCGTTGGTTTAGTGCAATTGGGTGGCTGCCATAACTTGGAAGGTGGCGACTTCTAATTCTCTTTGATTTTAAAATGAATCTTAGATGAATAAAGTCAATTGCACAAATTTTAGGGTGGATGATAAGTTGACTTATGGTTGGATGAATAAATTTATTGGATGAAAATTGGATGAACGGACTTTGAATGAATGAATGTCATAGGATGAATGAAAATTAATGGACGGATGATTGATGGATGAAAATTTAGGATGGATGGAATGTAAGATGGATGAGCTTATGATTCGAGGATGAATTTAGGGCTTACGGATGAACTTAGGGCTTATGGATGAATTTAGGATGCATGGATGAACATAGGATGTATGGATGAACTTAGGGTTTATTGATGAATGAAATTACCTTAACTACGTGTGAGTGAAGTTAATCCACTTGAATACTAAACGCAACTAAAGGTGGAAGAATTTAGCTCACTGTATAGCCCTAGAACTCGACAGTCTATTGTCATTAATAAATGTGGTGGCCCGTTTTGATGTTTCTTGTTAACAATGACAAAGACCAATGAGACAAACGTCCTTCTAGAAGCCTCTTCCATTCCCTGCTCCAACCTCATTCCTTGATCATGTTGGCAAGGTAAAAGGCAATAGGCTGCAATTCTAGGTCTCTTTGATATGACGTTGTGAGCAATCTACAACTGGTTATAAGTTTAATCTTCACTAGGAGCAACTCCTTCCGCACATTCTTTAACGCTACGTGGGTTGGCTCAACGACAAAGAACAAAGCACAAGGCAAGTAAAAACAAGTCATTTGTTTCTGAAATTGCAATTTAAATGAAGATATCGAAAGATCAACAGCGCACCTAATCACAAACATGACAAAGAAGTTGCTCCCGATTCTATCAAGGACCGCGTGCGCTCTTGATCTTCCCTAAGAGATTGAGCCCGCTCACGATCTCCACAGTAACCTCGGACACACATCTATTCTCTAATAATTTAGAGATCCAGGGTGCAATTGATCTTTTTGAGGATTGAAATAGCATATGATATTCAATAGGGGATCAAGTACACTTCCAATCTCAAATAAAAGATCGAGTGCGCTCTTGATCTCTAAGTAGAGATTATGCGTGCTCACAATGTCTATTATGAGTTTGAAGGCACTAACAATTTCATGGAAGATTAGACACGCTCTCAAACTTCACTGGACGATTGGGAGAGCACCTGATGTCCATAGAATAATCGGGTGCGCTTCCAATCTTTAGTCGAGACCAAACGTACTCCCAATCTCAACTAGGTGTCTTGGAATGTGGCCACAAGGGCCTCACCGCATCGTAGTTTTTTAGCGTATATTAATTTGTTACAAATTTATGGGTGTTTAGGGACAAACAACGACGCAGTGCATTCATCCGTGGATGATTTTCATCCACTTAGGATTGTATGTGTGTGCGTTTAGCGCCGCACACGTCCTTGACTTGAGGTTTTTGTCAAGTCAAGGTTTGTGAGTGAGTTACAGAGTGTCTATTGATTACCTTTGCTTGTAAGTGATCATTAATAATTATTAAAGGCTCTGCATTCTCTTATACTACTTGCACTCATTAATTCTCCCTTCGTGGAGTGCAAGATGCTTGACTACCCTAGTGATTCACCAATTATTCATTGGGCAAAGACCTCTCCACATATCTTTCTTTAGTTATGAAATAAGAGCTTTGAAAGATGAAATTTTTTAATGAGTACTTAGATTGATGTTGTAGTACGGCTTTAGACAATTTAAACGCAATTAATGGCGTGTGGTTTGGACAATTTTTGAAGGTATTGTGGGCGATAAAAAATTGGAGTGAAGAAGGACAGCTGCTGGACCTTCTGCTGACAGTTTAATCCATTTTGCAATTTTTCATTCGAGCAATTTTTAATCTATCGGGCGATTTTCATCTGTGGCCGCAGTTTTCATCCACTATTGATAAAACTGTAATTTTGGGCAGATTCATACAACTGTGCGTTAGTATCTTCCAAAATAATTACTATTTTTGGATTTTGACTTTGGATATGAGCTTTCAAAGGGGATTTATAACCAGACTAAATGAGAAACTTTTGTTTAAAAAGTTTTTCAAAACCACATTTTTGTGAGAATAAATAAAAATAAAAATAAAAGATGAGTGTAATCTTTGAAAATCATTTGTGGAGGCAATTTAGCTCGGATTTGAGCAAAGCTTGCACTCACTTCATGTGAAATTTGCCAAGAAATCCATTACAATTATTGGATTAGCATTTATAGATGATCTTTAGCCCTAAATGATGATTTTTAAGGGCTGAATTGTATTTTTGAACACCAACTTCCAAAAACTTCCACAGAACTTCACGTTTTGAGACTTATATTGCACGTTTGCAACTTGGATCATTAAATGCAGGCGAGTGCCACTGGATCTGACCCTTTGTCTTTTTTGTTTTTAGGCTGTTGAGAGAGAGGATCCGGTTTTGATTTTTGGAATCTTGTTAGTACCTCTCTCGTATTGCGGGCTCGTTGCTAGTGTTTTTTAGTGGCCCTGAATTCTGTTGTCTCTAGATTGTCATAAGGTACCATAAGAATAAAGTCGGGTTTATGGCCGGCAAGACCTTTCTATGTACATAGTTGTGGTTGGACCTGTGCTAGCCGCTGGTAATGACCGGTAAACCACAATGTCTGGTGGTTTTGCAAATGCAGATAGCATGATCGTACCCTTACCTTTTAGATAATACCCGTTGATAAGTTCAAAGGTGGTTGTTGTTTATGGTGAGTACACGGTGTCGGTATTGCCGCTCTCTCTCACCAGACCACTTGAAGAGTGCTTCTACCATAGACCTTGGGCCATGGTTAGATGCCAACGAGGCTTTTGAGCCTGTTTTGGCGATGGATATCGACTGTACGCTTTGGGTCTAAGGTGTGCGCACGTTTGATGACATGGAGGATAATCTCCGTCATGTCTTGCGAGATAGGTTCTCGGAACACGCTTGGAGCATCTCTCTGCCTCATTGATAGCTTTGTTTCCAGACCTCAATAAAGGAGAACCACCAACAAATGGCGTCGTTTAACGTCTGGTATGCGTTCAAAATCTTGCCCTCACACTTGGAGCTGAAGGCTCTTCTGTCATACGGCTAGGCAACACAAGGTTGAGTTGCACCCTGTTGAAGAGTATTGGCGCCAGCGTGTGGAATTGGTGACTGCGCTCAAGGAGAGTGTTGTTGCCCAACTCTCGACATCCAGCGAGGAGCCTAAGGTGGAAGAGAGTTTCCTCGGTGAGGACTCCAGAGGCAAGGGTGGTGCCATTCTAGGCAAACACGCTAGCATGCAGGCCATGTCTTGTTTAGCCATAGCCAAACGTGCGGCATTGATGGTGATTAGCAATCCGCCAGTTTTTAATCTTTTGGCGCAATTCATGGCGCATATGGGGGTGGAGTACGTGGAGTTGAATTGTGATCCAATGCAGCGCATCCTAGATTTCCGGCGGGAGAAGGAGGATATCCCTCGCACTTTGTATATCCAATTGGCACGATTGTGAGCAGAGGCCGGTGACGTGTTCACAAAGCGCCAACTGGTGAAGTTCTTCATTTCAGAGCTGGATAAGCAGATGGTGGAGTTGATTAGATCACAACTTCTATTTGGTATCATCGGAACGCCACTTTCGCATATGCGTTTGCTAAGGTGGAAGCGCTTGATAAAGCGTTGGCCGTGAGTGAGGCCACGGATTTGGTCACGGCGCTAGTGGACGCTCTTAAGCCCAAGAAACTTGCCACCGCGGATGGTAGCTTTAGAGAGGCACAACCAGAAAAAGGTTGTGTACTGTTGGGCTTGTGGGGAGGCGGATCACACCAAAGGGGACCTCAATTGCTTCAAATGAAAAGAAGATAAGCACGGTAAAAGCCAAGCCCAAGACCAAAATAGCTAAACTTGCAGCGAAAACTAAGGGCAAGGAGAAGAAATACGTGACATGTTCTCATCGAGGCAAGAATGTCCACAGTGATGAGAATTAATCTGCTCTTCAGTTGGAGAAGCGCCTAGGGTCTTTAATTGGTCGATCGGATGTCGTGAAAACTCTTCACGCCAAAATGGCAGAGCTGAGAATGCAGATAAACGTGATGGCTTCTTTAGAGCAAGTGGCCGACACAAAGCCTCCGGTGAGGGGTTAGAGCTCATCTTTAGTCCTTGATCGCTATTTGTATGGCGCTTCAAAGGAGGTGGTGGCAGCACTTGCCACTCGTGCTGACACTATGGCGATGGCACCTTCTTTCTTTGTCACTCGTGTACAGCACTTGCCACTCGTGCTGACAGGCGATGGCACCTTCTTTCTATGTGCCACGTGGTAGTGGCCGTCCACGCCTACGGGTTTGCTAGACCACATTGGTCAATCCCGGCTACCGCTTTCGTTCAACATTGCGGATGCGGCAACTTCTACTAATCTCTGGAGTGGCTTACTTGTCTGACGTTGGAGCCCGGTCTTCAAAAGTACAACGCAATGTGCGTCTAGGGGTGGTACCTCTGGTGAATGACAACGGAGTCAGGGTGGTTGGTTGTACGGATGACAACCCGACTCAAGCTACTTCCCTACGTGTTATGTTGGACTCTGGAGCTCAGCCAATGATGATTGGCAAGCAACTAGCTAAGGATTCGGGTCTAGCTGCTTCAAACCTCAAACCTTGTTCATTTATAATTGTTATATTGGTGGGGACCACGGAGAAGGTGATGGGCAATACCCAACATCCGTTGTAGTTGATGTTCGACGTGGGATTTGGTCCTTTATTCTCCCATGTATCTCTCGAGTGCGCTGTGACTAGCGCCACCAATTACGAAACTCAGGTGGGTTAGTAGGCGCTTTATGCCCTCGGTTTTGGGTTAGATAACAGAACGAAGGAGGCCTAGATTAGGCATGGATGGTTGCAGGTGATGGCAAAAAGGAGCTCATTCAGGTTGTCTTTGC
Source organism: Bryoerythrophyllum caledonicum (assembly GCA_963971425.1). Classification (NCBI taxonomy): domain Eukaryota; kingdom Viridiplantae; phylum Streptophyta; class Bryopsida; order Pottiales; family Pottiaceae; genus Bryoerythrophyllum; species Bryoerythrophyllum caledonicum. The sequence goes on along the minus strand of OZ020514.1, from coordinate 51,353,863 downwards.
AGCTAGCGCGGTGACTTCTACGAAAAATGCTATGTTTGAGTGCGGTGCCTAAACATCCAATTTGCCATGTGGTTCTACGTTTTTGCAGGAGACATATGCTTTTACATCAAGAGTAGCGGAATAACATGAGAATAGACCAGTAAAAATCCCTACACGTCATTGCAAGGATCCACTTCCTGCATGATGGACTCAATTGGAGCTCACACGTCGCAATCGAGAGATTGTGGACGATATTGATGCTCTAGAGCTTTCAATGGACTTTATTACTCCGTTGTTGGGGCACACTATTGAGTACAGAAGCTATTTGCCGATATCTGTACGGGGCTTGCGGCTGTGTTAGAGGCCAGGCTCAAGGTATGACAGTATGTCCACATGGATAGTGGCTTTGCAGCCAACCGTGCCGCTCACCATCACATTCAACGACTTTTGGCATTGTATTTGGAGGAGTTACAACCTTTTGCCAATCAAGGGTGTTTTGGCACGTTGCCACAAAATGTGACATTGATTAGTGAGGATGATCTTCGCCGGTTAGGTCACGCGTACTTGGTGATTGCCAAATGGCCTTGCCAAGGCAATTCACGGGCCGGCAGTGGACATGGCTAGGATGATCCACAGTCCGGTATCTTTGCAAATTTGCTTAGGCTCATCCATTGGTGGACTATCCACCAATCAACGCCATCAAGGTACATTTTTACGAATGTACCCCCATTGTACGATACCCAGACAAATGAGCGTGAGGATGGGGCATATATCCATCACCTTCTTGAAACCTCCACCTTTGTCGATGCCGCGGCATTGAGCTTGTACGTGCATTGGCCATGTTGGATTTGAACGAACATGGCATCATCGACAACGCTCACCTCCGTACTTGCTTAAGTGCAACCGCCTGTGCGCTGTGAGATCGATGACCTTTTGGACGATCACCGTGTTTCCACAGAGGTTATCAAGGATGATGAACCTCCAGTGGCGGTGATAAATCACATTGGTTTCACTCGTGGAGCATATCCCACGTTAATGTGCTATCTAAGGTCTTTTCCTTTTAAGGCACGTGGTCCAGGCATGATTTGAGATTCTACTTCTAAAACTCACGAAGAGCCTTCTGCCGACGAGAGGGAGCGAGCGATGGGCTTTTTGACAGGCACTATTGCTGCACCAGATCTCTAAGGGCTAGTCTTATTATTTGTTAGGTCAAGACATTGACCTCAACACCCTCGTTTGGATTTGTGGCCTCTATTTTGCCATTCAGCGCCTTTCAGTGACCATCAACATGTGCCACGGGCAGACTCTAATGGTCATGAGCAGCAATGTCACATCGCATAGAAATTGAGAAAGCTAAGTTGTTTTTTTGTTTTAAGAGGAACGCAGCTAAGGAGCTTTGTGCTCACCGTGTCCTTTTTGCCTTGGCCGAGGACTTTGATCGAGAAGTTGCTTTAGATATCTTTGTTCGGTTTTATCATCTCGACACCAAATTTTCTATGAATCTTGTGAGTGAGGAGTGTGGGGCTATGAATGCCTTCTCTGCTACTAAGTAGCAATCACCGGCTGTGCCGGTATGCGATGAGTCTTCTACGGTGGAGAAAGAGACCGGGTATTTGATGATTGGCCTTTGGATTTGGGGCCACATCTTATTGGTGCCAAGGCTTAGTGGGTACGAGAGTTTATACGTTTGTACTGTAGTTGTTTTGCATTTAGTCTCCATGATTTAAATTGCTACAAAGAAAAACTAGTACAGTTGGAAGACAACCACCCAATCTTCGGATGGCCATACAACCTAAGTCTTTTAGGGGAAGTTAGGTTTTGGACTCGTTGTCAAGAGTTGTTGGCCGCCAACTTGATTGAGCTCTCCAACGGCGAGTACACTTGTGCCACGGTTATGCCATCTAAGAAGGATATTTTTGGGAACTAGACGGAGAAGCAGATGTGTGGAGATTATAGGTCAATAAATTGCAAGACCAAGTAAAATCGGGATCCCATGCCGACGCAGGAGGAGTTGTTTGATGCGGTAGGCCACGCTAGAGTATTAAGTACTCTAGTTTTGCGGTCTGGATACCACCATTTATCATTGATGATGGATGACCGGGTGAAGAGTGCATTCTGTGGAATTGATCAGGATGGAAGATATCAACTTTATCATTGGAACACACCCGCTGCGTTTCATAGGGAAATGGACCGGGTGTTGACTTGTTTACCATTAGTTGGATGCCACATTGATGATGTTATCATTTTTAGTAGCAGCCCAATGGAGCATTTAAGGCATCTTCAAGTAATGTTTAAGAAATTACGGCTGTAAGAATTGCGCTTGCACCATGGCAAGTGCAAGTTCTTCCACGACCAGTTGCCATATTTGGGCCATATGATTGTTCCAAAGGGTCTTGGCGTGCAACATGCCAAGGTATATGTGTTGCAAAAGATTTTTGCCCCAATCGACATGTCAGGGCTTCAAAATTTTCTTCGCTTAGCAAATTACTATCGCCAGTTTGTAAGAAACTTTAGCTTGATTGCTAAGCCGTTGACTAACCCGTTTAGCTTGATTGCTAAGCCGTTGACATATCAGCCAGGGTTGTCATACTAGACAGACGTCTGGTTCGCCCGTCCGTTCGATTCGCCCGTCCGGTAGAGCTTTCGCCTATCCGATATAGTCAATAGAGGGTTGACTAACCCGCAAGGAAAAAAATAGACAACGTGGCAGCCATGTTGGCACCACATCGCTGCCACGTAGAACAGGGTCATGTTTGAGTAGGGGCGGGGACTAATGCCAAGAGGGAGGTGGGGCGGAGACGTCCCCGCCCTACTCGGGCAGGGGAGGAGACGTCTCTGCCTCTACTAGTGCACGTCCCCACCCCTTCATGAGTTAGTTAATAGTGTTTAAAGTTACAGTATAGTGGTACACTAAAATTTATGTTTACTGTAGTATACACTAAATGTGAACCCATACACCAATTGCAAATGAGGCTCTTAGTGTAGTGACATAATTGTACACTAAATGCCATTTATTACACTATTTGTCAATTTTGGTAAAAATAATAAAAGAATTTCTTTCACTTGTGCACATTTAGTGTATCAGAAGTGTATCAATAATTATTTGTGCTTAAACAAATGCAAATCTCGGACTAAAAATTTAAGATTTGGACGTATCCAATTTTGATTAAAATATAACGTATGGCAATTGCCAAGTACACATATTCTTCTACGAAGATGCTGTATTGCCTATTTAACCACCACATGCGAAACTAATGCAGCTAATTAACAAAAAACTATTGTCGATAACAACATAGAGGCATATTCGAGTTGTGGGGGGGTTTCATCAATGTGTCTAAAACATCTAGCAGAGAAGACCATTCTTCGAGCAGTTGTTTTAGCAATGCTGTAAATTTGAGCTTCAAGTTTACATATTGCTCCGTGTTTTTGGTGGTGAAATACGAAGTGTCTCAATCTTCTTTCCAATTTTCTCATAAATCTAACCCACCGCAAATGCATCTGCTGCCTTAGAGTAGAGGTGTGACCGTTGCATGACTTCAAGCGAGTTGGTGGAGTCCCGCGGCCCAAAAACATAGAACAGTTCTGGTGCCACAAACCGTCGCCGCTCTCTCTCTTGTTGAACCTGCTCCTTGAATTTAAAACCATACCTTGATGGCTCATTCTCCACAACCTGACTAGAAAGCCCCTAATCGCAAATTCCGATGTACACCGTATCGGGTTTCCACTCATCAAAGTGGAGCAAAACATTCGATGGAGAGATGTCATTGTGTATATAATTCGCGTCGTGGCATTTCCCCACAATGACAAGCAATAATAGCGCGAGGTTCACTCGATTTTGGCAGTAAGTTTTTACCCACCAAAGCTCTTAGATCAACAACCCAGTATTTGGATGCATCTCAATCCGTTCAAATGGCAATGCTTCGTCCACTTTCAAGTCAAACTTGGACCAAAAACTCTGGAGAGATCCCCCATTCCACCAGAGCGTGTACCCTTCGATAGTTTTCGGGTGGATGTACGCAAGTCTAGTGATCCCTGGATGCACTACCGTACATCCTCCAGCCTCGTTGATGATGTCTCGGCGCTTCTCCCTCTCGTTGGTGTTGGTCAGAGTCTTTCCAGGGAAGTAAATCCAACTTGGAATGTTTTCCAATTTGGTTATCATCACCTTCCGTACAACCCTATAGCCACCCACCGCGTTCTATCTTGGCATTGGAATCACCTTAGCGTAACTTTCAAGCCACTTGAAAGTTCCACTGACGTAGTGAGCCAAAATTTGCTCCTCACTAGTTGCTTTCCAAGGAGTTAGTTTCTTCTTACGAGAAGAAGAGTACTGTTGAACAAAGCCGTGGATCATCCTCATCTTCGCCACTAGTGCGTGCTCCTCTAGGTTCCACTTGCTTTCATCCTCCTTCTTCCCCGTGCCATAACACCAGTTCGCAATAATATTGGTAGTCAGTGTGGTCACTTGTGTGTCCAACCACTCCGAATGCAAGCACTAATCTGAGAAATTATTAAATTTCTCAGATTTATCTAGGTTTGACATTAATTCGTGTCGCATGTCAACGGTCAACTTGTGGTATCCCTCTTCGTTGTGCGCCAAATAACTCCTTGTCAACGCCCCTCTCGTTCGACGGTTGTAAAACTCGACGGCAATCCCTCTACATTCAACCATGTATTCGTGCGGGGGCATGTCCAGATTTCGTGTCTTCTTCCGCCTCTTCCCCCTTGATGACGACGGATTCAATGATCCCAAAGTCAACCCCGTGTCGGTGGACGGAAGCACCGGCTCACCAACATCATCCAAATCCATAAATACGGGGCGCTTCTCCATCAACCTACGTCCTTCTCCCGCCATATGTGATAGTCAACTCCCTACCGTGGTCAAAATTCCAAGTTGATGGTTTTAAAAAAAACCGCAAAGAGTCTGGGTGCAATAAATTGACCAAGCCCGACCACCCACCAAACTCACTTTCAGGCCGCAAAGCAAACTGACACGTGAGGCCTAGGGAGTGGGCTTGACAGAGAATAAAGACAAATGTCCCCTATTTACGTGGTTTAGGGTTTTTTTGCGAAGACGTCTCCGCCTTTTACCGGGCAGGGGCGGGGATGTCCCCACCCTACCAAGGGCAGGGGCGGGGACGTCTCTGCCCTGCCCTGATAGGGCGAGAACGTCTCTGCCTTGCCCAGGGTGAGACAGAGACATCCCCGCCCCTGCCCGGGGACCCTAGACTAGTGCTCCGTCTATCGGCTATATAATATCGTGCACACCCCTAATTGTCCCCGCCTCACATACTCCCTCTTCATCCACCTCTTAATTGAGTTGGTTGTGGGCGTCGTGTGAGGACTTCATCCGTTCGCATTACATACATTATTCAGATTTTCTTAATCCATGGCCACGCCGGTGAAAATGAATAAAGAAGAACAAGACAAGAGTCACCTACGATTGGGAAACAAACAGCGGAAGAGGTTGCATGTGCTTCGGAATCCTATTAAATTGGCTTTGAAAGGTTGGGAAGAAGTTCCGGAGCCATGGAGTTTCGAGGATTGCGCAAACTTCATTGAGTAGTGCCATATCGACAAGGCTTTCCGAGAGGAGCGACATAATTATCACCGACGCTTTTGCAAGGCAAACTTATGGAAGTGCACGGACGAGGCGTTCTAAAATCGGTGCACTGAAGTATACCAGGTCTTGTATGACATCCCTTATATCTAACGCAATGAAGTAAATCTCTTCCTTGCGCGAGGTATCCACGCGGAGGTAAAGTTGGGCAAGAGGGTGGATTGATCCACCTTGAAAGCATAAAAGTTCCTTCTCCGGCGAATGGATTGATTCCAATGGGGACACGGAGGTATCCAGAAGGCAGATTGGGCAAATTGATGGAGAAGACTGAACCGGTCGACACGTACGAGACCGATCCCTCAAATACAGATACAGACTCTGACGGATCCCACGTTCGAATCACAAGGAGCTAAAGGACACAACCGTGCACCAAACGAAGGAGGGCGGAACAGACGGTTAACGTAGTCGTTAACGATCCCGTTAATGAAGTTGGGGCTCAGGTACAATCCCCCGCGCTTGTTGATCGAACGTTTTAAGCCTTTACTGGTGCTATTTTTTCCAGCACTATCCAAACCTTGCTGAACCAACTGGAAGGGAAGACGACAAAACTATTGTCATGGCGCAATGAGGTTCGCAAGTTGAGAGTTGAAGTCAATGATAAAAACATTGTTATTGACTAGCAAAGGCGTGATATGGAGGAGCTCCGACTTGCCCTACAAGCTAGTACAATGACCACAGAAGATCGGAATCCACGACGGGAGGAGGAAGGGCTTGTACACGTGTCAATCCAAGACGATTCATTGTCGTTTGATGAGGCCCCTACCAACGCAGACAAAGCTATGGTCAACAAAAAAGAGGGTGTGGGGGGTGACGGTGGCAAAGAGCTTGCTAAAGCGCTTGAAGAGAATTCAAGACTACAAAGTCGCTTGGATGTGTTGGTAGAACATTACTATCAATGGAATTGGCATGTGTCTTCATAGTCGATCGGTCCCAACAATTGGTGGCGGAAGTCCAAAAAATCGACAACAAATATACCAAAAACAATCAGGAGAGGGTGTTTGGTTTCACGTCGTGGGCCCTCGTAGATGATCTTTTCAAGATGGATGAAATGGCAATGGTAAAAAATGCCGGTGGGCAAACAACCATCGATTGGTCCCGTTACAAATGGGATTTCAAAAAGGAGGTTTCATCCACCCTCGATCATCGGGGCAACCCCATGTTATTGTGGCCACAACCTTCGAGCTTTGTATCCGGCGGTACGAGTTGCTCAATTTGTCTAAACCCATTTGGTCCAGAAGGTGGGATGCATCTAGGCACTTGTGAGCACTTGTACCATCGATTTTGCTTGATTAGCTTGATGGTTGTACGCCGGCGGTACTCGTTGTACAAGGCCCCTATTCACGAGCGATTGTACAAACTTTTTGGATTAGTTCCATACATGCCCCCACATTGGGAGTTCAATGTGACAAACGCTCCTAATCAATCACAGATGTGGGGAAAAGATTTGGTGTGGAGCTGGAAACTGAAGATGCACTCGTTGGATAAGATGCACCTCTCAAACGAGTGGGGTTGGGAAAGGGACCCAGAGCAGATTGTCCGGGTGTGCAAGAATTTGATCCCGTCAAAGGACAAATACGGTCAAGGAAAACGAAATTTCTTCTACCAATGCTTTAATGGCCATTGGGACGAGAACGGGGAGCAATTTTGTTTCAGACCTCATCCACGGCAATGGTTGTGGGCCGTTGACTGAGTTCGCACCACAGACGACAACGGGGATCGCATTTCTCACAACGTTGACCAACCGGACCCGCAAGAACTAAGACAATTATCGAAATCAGAGTGGAAAGAAATTTTCCGAAATGACGGAATCGACTTCTTGCTCGATGTGCACAGTCTAGGGACGCGACAAGCGCTCGACCAGCTCATGCAATCCCAAATCCTAAGGGCCGTGTTGGATGAAGATGGACCAGCGAGAAGAACACGATCGGCGTCTCGTAGACTTGTATTGGGCTTAGATGAAGACCTCCCCATACATGTAGAGGCAGACGACAACGAGGCAGGGGCGAGTGGCACTACTAATAGCCCGATGAATATTGACTAGGTGTATTTTTTGTTTTTGCGGTACCAAGAGACAATTTTCTTACAATGCGATATCTTTAAGCGTTTAATGTATTTTCCCATTTTCGTACTACATTATGGATACTAAAAAAATATGAATAGTAGTGTCTACATTCTACTTGATAATAGTGGTGTGATTATGGATGTACTTAAGCCTCATAAGGATTTGTGCGTTTGTGTAAACAAAAATGGTGTGGACCAAGGTTTAAACCTCCAAACATTTTTAATTCCTAAAGGACCAAGGCATTTTTGCACCAAAAACACTTCAAAACTGCGAGGCTATAGTATAATGCCTAAGAGGGGAGACAAAACCTTTTTATTTCTACATCTAACCGTAGGATCTCAATAAATACTTCTTTGTTAATGTCCCCACAAAATTTCATAAATTTTAACCGCACGGATTGAAAGGCTTGCATAGCTCCCATGCTATTCACTACTTGGTATCAAATTTTTGCACTAGATAAGGCCTAAATCCATTACTAATGGTAGTTTAGGATGATGTTAGTTCCTTATACACCAATTGTTGAAGGTAGAAAAAGGGTGTAGCTTATTCAAGTCAACTATGCTAGTAGTGGAAGCTCAAAAATGGGCAATTAACGTTTTAGTTTTTAGATACTTGATATGTTTTAGATTGATGATCCAAACGATCAATAAGAAGGTCTACACCACATATTGTTGTGGAAAAATCAAAAGTATAAAAAGTTAAATTCTCTAAATTTTATGTGGTAAGACGTCTTTGTTTTTGGTACCTTGCGCGTTTTATTTTTGGCAATATGTGAAAATCTTTGACTTGAGTTGAAGCGTTATTTTCCACTAAAGACAAGGAATTTTTTTAAAATTTGAAAGGAAATAATTTTCTACACTCTTATGTTTGCTCCAAAACTAATATGGAGCTAATAAAGGTGTTTCTTATTGGAGAGCATGTCGTCAAAGTACAAAAGTTGTACTTTCCATTTCGCCTTTTCTCCCTAGAACTAGGGAAAGACATAATCTGTATATTATTTTAAGTGCATTAGGATCTTGTCGGAACCAAAAATAATGTTCCCCATATTTAATTGTGCACCCGCCTCATGGAGATGAGGAGTGCCTCGGCCAAGCAACCATGGCCTCAAACGCCTCCTCCAAGAGTTATGTGGGGACGACCCCCCCCCCAAACTTTCAAGCAAACGTCCCCGCCCCTGCCTTGGTAGGGGGCGGATACGTCTCCGCGCAAACCGGAGTAGGGGCGGAGACGTCCCTGCCTCTACCCGAGCAGGGGCAGGGATGTCTCTGCCCTACCGAGGCAGGGGCGGGGACGTCTCCGCCCCCTACCAAGGTTGGGGCGGAGAGGTCTCTGCCCCTACCGGATTACTATTTTAATGGAAAAACTCCTCATTTGTCCCGGCCTCCCATACTCCTATCCATCCATCTCTTCATTGAGCTGGATGATGGCATCGTGCGAGGTCTTCATTCATCCATCCACGCCATAGTTTTGCGAGAACACGTGCACACCATGTCTTCACCCGGACAATTGGCCAAGGACGAGCGAGACAAGACCCGTGCACGAGCGGAGAACACCCATAGAAGCGGTGGCACGTTCTTCGTAATCCCGAGAAGTTGGCTTTTCTAGGTTGGGAAGACGTACATGAGCCATGGAGTTTTGATGATTGCGCGAACTTCATCGAGTGGTGCTACATCGACAAGGCTTTCCCAGAGGCGCAACACAACTATCACCAGCGCTTCTACAAGGCAAACTTGAAACATTGCGTTGACGAGGTGTTCAAAAATCGATGCATCGAAGTTTATCAAGTATTGTATGACATCCCATTCGTCAAACGCAATGAAGTAAATCTCTTCATTGCGCGGGGTGTTCATGCGGAGGTGAAGTTGGGCAAGAGAGTGGATTGGTCCACTTTGAAGTCGATGCCGGGGAAGGTAAAAATTCCTCGCCCAGAATATGGAATAATTCCAATAGGATGGTACAAGTATCGAGAAGGTGGATTGGGCAAGTTCATGACTGTGATGGACAACACACCTAGCTACGATACAGACAAGTCGAGTTCAGATGCTGACTCCGACGGAACCCATGTCCAAGTTGCGAGCGAAAAGACGCAAGCATGTGGTACGCTGAGGAGGACCGAACGAGCCCTTCACCAATGTTACTACTGACTAAGAGTATTTAAAGGTTTAGGACGTAGCAAAAAAATTTTGCGAACAATACTTTTGCTCTAAACATTATATGATTTTAAATATCCTTTTTATTTGTAAAGGTACAATTTATTTAGAGAACTTGCACATTACATTCTACTAGAAGCTTATACTACCCCTTACGGATGGGGACTTGCATAGCTCCCATGCTATTCACTACTTGATTTCATTTTTTCTTTAATGGTATGTGGTACATTCCTAATCTTTTGTGGGACAATTGAGTTTAAATTTTTTCTTTAGAGAACTTGCACATTACATTCTACTAGAGGCTTATACTACCCCTTATAGATGGGGACTTGCATAGCTCCCATGCTATTCACTACTTGATCTAAAAGGGAGCTAATAAAGGTGTTCATTCTAGGAGAGCATGCGGTCAAAGGACAAAAGTAGTACTTTCCTGAAAGCCTTCCTCCGTAGACATAATCTGCTTCTTATTTTAAGTGCGTCGCAATCTTGTCGGAACCAAAAATCAGGCACCCTATATTAAAACCTCCACCCTCTTCATGGACAGGAGAAGTGTCTAAGCACCCAGAATGGCCCAAAGGCCTCCTTCTCTTGGGTTGGGGAGACGTCCCCGCCCCTGCCCGGGTAAGACCTCATATTTTCACCCGATTCTATACTATAACTAGTCCCGTATTTTGGCTTAGACGGAACTTGCACATTATTTGGCATAAGCCGTGATTGCAATGGGAAGTCAAAAAAAGCAAACAAAAGAATGGGAACCTTGGTACAATTTTGGTGACAATAGGGGCAAAGTGAATTGTATTTTCTGCAACTATACTTTTAGCTACAAACGGGAGCGTGCGTTCGCTCACTTTGGATATGGCGCCAAGTCAGAGAGGTCGATTTGTCGTAGCCTACCTCCCTATGGGCGAAGTCGATTTGCCAATTGTGGAAACATTGTTCCCCAACGAATGACGGGCGGGGACATGTATGGCGGAGATTCAAGCCCGAGTGGTCCATCGAGGGCACCAACTATTGACATTTCAAGCCAATCCGACGCTCAAAATAATGTGGCGGGTGGGGTAACAAGTGGGCCTCAAGAAGGAGTGCCTAATCTCTCTAAAGGAAACCACCGCGAACATGTGTCGGGTGGTCTTACCGCCTCAAATTCCACTAGATCTGGGCAACTACATCAACAACGGATGCTTGATGCTTTTTACATTGCAAAGAGGAAGGAACTTGATGAGAAGTGGGCGACTTTTTTCTATCAGGCGAATGTGCCTTTTAATGTGGCGCAAAATCAGGCGTTCATCGATGCAGTGAGGGCAACATCCGTGGCAAAGTTTGAGTACACGCCTCCTACATATCACCAGTTGAGGACTAGATTGATTGAACCTAAGAAGTTGCAAATTGAGAAAGAGATTGAAGCCAAAGTTGGTTTTGCAATCAAGAATTATGGGGTGTCGATATGCACGAATGGTTGGGATGATGTCCACCGGAGGCCCCTCATGAATTTAATGATGTCGTGCCCCACTGGTGACGTATTCTTGGGGAGCATAGACACCATTGGTGAAAAGAAGTCCATGCGGTACATAGCGGACCAAGTGAAAGTTTACATTGAGAAGGTGGGTTCCAAAAATGTGACACAGATTTGTACAGACAATGCTCCCAACATGCTTGGAGCGATGGATGATATTATTCTCACATACCCGCACATTCACAAGTAGGGGTGCATGGCACATGCATTGGATCTCATGTTGGAAGATTGGGCAAAGGTCCAAGAATTTAAAGATTTAATAGAGAGGGCAAAGAAATTGTGCAAATATATTAGAAACCATCATGAGACAATGGGGACACTTCGAGAGTTGAGTCCAAACCTGCATATTGTAGTGCCCACTGAAACCCGCTTTGCTTGTAATTTCCTTATGTTGGATCGATTGATGAGACTCAAAGGAGTGTTGGAGCAGTTGAAAGACCACCCCCGTGTTGTAAACTACTTTGCAACCCTACGGAATAAACAGAATGGTGAGCAATTAGCAACCGCTTCGCGTAATGTGGTGCTCACCATCAAAGATGTGGCCTTTTGGCAACGATGTCAGAATTACGTGCACATGACTAGGGATGTTTTGAAGGCATTGCGTGTGTTTGATGGCCGCGAACCAGCCATGGATCGTGCGTGGCTCGTGATGCATAATTTGCGAGAACACGTGTATTCTTTGAGAGAGTCACCCTTTACTCTACGAGCTGACATAGCATCCACTCTTGAGCAATCTTTTGATGCCCGGTGGCAAATGGTTTCTACCGATGTTCACTACGCCGGGGCTCTTTTGAATCCGTACCTCAAGGATAATGCGGCACTTAGGGCTGACGGAATCGCACCAAGAGCATTGAATCGGGTTGTTCGCAAAATGATGGAGGTATTGGAAATCTCTTATGACGACGTCCAATATGAGTTAACACAATACGATGAGGGCACATGACCATATGGCCCTACTGAGGCATCTAACATCCGCCAGACAAAGCTTCAACTCCACCAATGGTGGGCCAGGATCGTAGACAAGGCATTGTCTAAAATAGTTGTTTGTATTCTAACCCTTACGTGTTCAGCTAGCTCTTGCGAACAAAACTGGAGTATGTACTCGTTTGTCCACAACAAGAGCCGAAATCAATTAGCGGCGGAAAAGGCTGCGTCATTGGTGTATATTTATACCAATAGCCGATGCCTTCAACAAAGACAAGGAGCCGATCTCGTTCGATGGTATGATGCGAATATTCACTCAGAGGATTCCGACCCAGATGCCCTAGGGCCGGTCTTGGTGGGTGAACCCAATCGTGAATTTGATGTGTTGATAGCCGAGGAAGAGGAGGAGCACAATATGGCAACTCCCCACTCTCCGCTGGAGTACCATGGACACCCTAATCTTTGGGCGGAAGGCGCCGATCACCTTGAGGAAACGAGAAACTATTACGGAGATGATGACGATGTGGAAGAAGAATTGGCTCAAGGTCGTTGGGGACCTTGGAATCAAAGTCCTCGTCGCTGTCCTTTGCCTCAACTTCCTCAAAATGAGGGCATTCATGAAGTGCAACCTTTGTCTACTTCCTCAGAGAGCGACATCCCAAATGTGACTAACCTTGAAGAGCCTGAAACGGGAGGGGGCAATGTTGGGAATGTTTGCGACGATGACAATTCCCCATCAGACTATGGACGTGGAAATGGAGATGCCGACAACAACGAAGCGGGAGAAAATGCAGTAAATACTGCGACTCAAAACAACCAAGGATCGGTTGAAAATCGATATGGCCAGGAGAGCCCTATTGGAATGGGTGCATCATTTCATAGCACTAGAGTCGTTCAAGGAGACTCTAACGCAAATGTTGTAAATACAACAATCGTAGGGACAACTCGAAGAAATAAAAGGGTTGTTAACCAGTGAAAGCATTTTGACCCAGAATATTTAGACCCCGATGATGCTTTTGCATTCATAGAGGACCTTGAGCCACAACCATGTCCAGTTGTGGTGTTGCCTACGGTTATCAATGACTAGAATGTACCAACGCCACCTTCCCGGAATTCCTCTTCTCCTAGAATGGCAAATGCCATGTATGGACCTTTCCAACGAAGTGTAGGCGTTGAGGGGATGGGTCTAAACACTTCCGCTACTACTACCAGAAATAGCAGACCGCCTTTGGCCGCTACAAGGACGCCTCTTCATCCAATGGGTCAATATGTACAACCCAATGGAAGGACTAATGCTTGTGGAGGGTCTAGAGGCCGTGGAGCAGCTAGAGGCTGTGAAGGAAGAAACAACGGCGAAGCATCATCCTCAAGGCATCGTAGACGTCCCCTTTTTGGAATAGAAGCATAAGATCCGAACGTGGTTGTACAACCATTTTTGGACAGGTATGTTCCAGGACGCTCTTCAACAACTTTGGCGTTTGTTGTTCCAATTCGAGCAGTTCGTCCTACCAGCGGCCCAACCATAAATTCCGACGGCGATGATCCTCAAGCACATCGACAACAGAGATTCAAACGCTCGCGTTGCGATGGTGAAAGAGCCGTAGAGCTTCGCAATGACAACTCTGAAATAGAGGGCTTTTGAACTACGGATGGTAGCAATGGAGAATTTGAAGATGAGAGCGATGAAGGAGCTGATGATGACAACCGTCCAGACTGCGATGAGGCACCAGATGATGATGATATCGTCCTTCGAGATGCGGTTATGGGTGGCCCGTCCACCAAAGGATTGCGCAGATCGGGCCGTTTGAATAATTAAAGGACAAGAAAAGTAACTACGTATATGTATGCAAAATCAAGAGAGTTGTGATAATTCATAGAAAAAGCTAGGAGAGAAAAAGGTTTCTTAGATAACTAGCGCCGATATTACTTTGTTTGGAAGTATGAGATTAGGGAATTGTTGTTATTTTGTGAAACGATTTAATGTAATAAACATATTTTGCTTCCAGACATTAAGGTCTCTCCGCTCAATGATGGAGGGGCGGGGACGCCTACATGAAGGGCGGGGATGTCTACGCCCTAGGAGAGGCGTCCCCGCCCCTCATGGAGACGTCCCCGCCCTAGTGCCACGGTGGCGTGACACGTCCGAATGTGACGTGGCCATCACAGTAAAAATTTCTTGCTTGCAAAAAATTACTGGGCGCACTTCACGCAATCCGTTTGAACCGTCCGTCTGTCCGGTCCGGATCGCCCGTCCGGTTGCCTCGTCCGATCACCTCAACCCGTCTGTTATGACAACCCTGGGATCAGCTATGGACTTGAAGACGGAAACAATTGGAAGCGTTTGCTACGTTGAAGCCAAAGCTCGGTTCAACGCCTATAATGCGGCTTCCGGATGCTACACGACCCTTTCAGTTGCACATAGACTGGATCGTTGTGGGATTTCGAGTTGTGTTGGTTCAGAAGGATGATGAGGGACGAGAGTACATTGTCGCGTTTGCTTCTAGAAGCAACAATAATGTGGAGTTTAATTATTTTTAAGTGGCAAGGTTGTGTATATAGACGGACATGGGCCCAAAAATCGTGAATGGACGAACAATAGATTGAAACGACAAAACGGACAACACTTTTTGGCGAACAATTGCAAATAAAAAACTTACAAATCCTAAATCAAATATACAACTTAACCCCTGATAAAACACGAATCACGACATGTCAGGCCATTTCTCACGTCACGTGATAGGGTCAGGCGCGCACCTTTGAGCCGCGCACATTGCATTTAGGACCGTACGCGTACCCCACAAAGCGAGCGCGGACCCTCAAGGTCAGGCGCCTATTGTTAGAGGCCAATGGGGTAGCAATGCGGCCTGGTGCGTACCATTGGGGGCGAGGCGTGCAGGGTTTGGGGCCTGGCGCATACCAATGTGGGCCGCGTGCACCTGCTTATCGAGCTCGCACGGTTAAGAGCCCAACGCGCGCTTCTGAGGGTTAAGCACGAGCACTTGCAGAGAGCGTTTGCGCATGAGAAGGGCTGAGGTAGAATGTATTAGAAAAGATTAATACGAGGGTGGTCTAACCTTTAAATTATTTATTCCAATGTGGTGCTTTTATAAATGGGCACTTTCAACATTAAGTAAAAATTTTAAGCAATGGTACTATTGTACGATGCAACCACTACACCAATAATTGTAGTTTCAACTTGTAGTACTCTAGTGTCGGACATCTTTTAATCATCTAAGCTCTCTGAATCTTCATTGTGTTTCCTCTTCCAGTTTGATCGGCAAACAAATTGGAGGACAAAGAGCTCGCCAAACACCACAATATTGTCTTTGGGTACCTCATCGCAATCCTCATCGTCGGCATCATCGCATGTCGTAGTCTAGTGGTTTGTAATTCTCAAAATTAACCCAAATTAACCTTTAGCAAGCCCACCTTACCGGATCGTTTCCAGGGATTATTATCGTGCATCAAAGTCTTTAAATCATAACAACAATTCACACATAATACCTCGGCACATCCCGGAGGATGGCTTCCCCGGTACCTTAGAAACCAGTAACAAGTTACCACACGTGTTTCAGTTAAACTCTGTTGAGCGTCAGAGTAAATTTTTGGTAAGTTTTTACACTGCCCATAAAGTCACTGCCCTCCGTTCTTGCAGTCCAGAGGCCACAATATCCACAATCTTATCCTACACCTTGAAAGAGTTAAAAAGGTCTCAGCCGGTTTACCGGTCTTTACAATCTACCGGAAACTTGTCCTGGTAGACCGGTCAAGCAAAGCCCAGGTTCCAACTACAACCACAGCCAATGAATCAAACCAAGAAGATACAAGACTCATAACAAGTTAGTATTAAGAAAATCATATGAGCAAGACAACTTTCCACAGGGATCGTCGGAACTCGTCCACTGCAAAAGTAACAACCCCGGAATTCTCCAGACTCCGGCTTAGCCGGGATCTCTCCCGGTGTACCAAGAGGGGGGATATCACCCCTCCTCCCCACCAATCCAAATACTTCCCACTTAAGGGAGGCTATCACAAATAGCCATGGGCTTCCCAGATCCCATCCAGCAAAGCGACTCTTCCCGGTCCCACCGGTGAAGAGTCTAGAGCATAGATCCCGGATCTCACTCCACTAATCTAATCTGGATATCATACATCCTCGAGATGTCTCTACTCACACTCAATTACATAAGACACAACAAGTCACAACCTTACACACCTAGCAAAGACACTATAGGGGGACTCAACCCTCTTTCGGTCTACTCACACAAGCTCAACAAAAACTCTAGACACAAGCAATGAATGCAAGAGACAAGCACATCAACAAAGAGAAGAGTACATAACAGAAGAGCCCAAGGCTCTTAAGTACACAAAGGCTACTAGCTACCCTTCAAAATTAGATTCCCAAAAGGTGGAAATGGCATCTAAAGAGTGCACTAAAGTCAATAGCTACCCTGTAAACTAGATCCCTAGAAGGTGGAAATGGCATCTAGAGAGTGCACTAAATTCAATAGCTACCCTCCATAAGTAGACCCACTTAAGGACAAAACGGCATCTAGATCCTAAAACCAAAGATAGCCTAGTCAACAGCGGATTACTGGTAGACCGGTAGACCGGAAGACTCCCGGTCCCGGGATTGATGAACCTGTCCCTAACAAAAATAAGTAGCCAGGGAAACCACTCAAGAGGTAATGACTGGGTGGGCAATGGGCCCCATCGACATCACTACTCTCACCCTAGTGTTTAAATCTAGCAACTTAAAACAACATTCCACCAACCGATGTGGTAAATCAACAATAACACATAACATATAACTAAGATTCAATCGGAAGACTCTTCCGATTGATACATGTAGGGATTTTTAGTACTGTTGGAAGTATTCACATGGTCGAAAGAATCCCCAGGAGGTTGGATGTCTCAACCAAGAGGCCTATCGATGGATTGGGAATATCCACCGGAAGGTTGGATGTATCTATAGATACACGTGGAATCTCCTTGAGCTCAATTAGTACGGCCATAAAGGACTCTACTAAGGACTCCGGGGTTGAGGACGGAAGATCTACCGGTTCCTTTCCGGTTGAAGTTACCGGGAGGTTTCTTTTTCTTTCGTAGACCTTTACGTCCTACTTTTGGAGGATGGAGAATCCACCCGGCTCACCGGTAGAGCCATGTTGTCCAGGGTGGACAAAATCTGCAAAACGCCTGTACTTCCACCAATCTTCGTATTAACTTGTCACAAACTCTGGTCCGGCCCGGAAACACCAGTCTACCGGTCGACCAGTAGACAACTCCGGAACACTTTGCTAGAATATGTGGATATAGGTGTCTCACATATCTAGCAACATACTAACAACACAAGGTCACATAAAATCGTAACAAGAAGAGGACTTTGGAGACAGAGACCTAAGAAGAGGTTTTCCCCATTGACCAAAAAGACCGGAAAAAAGATAGGAAATGTGGGCAAGATCTAAAAAAGATAGGAGGATGGAGAAAACTTTAAAAAATGACTTGCCACAAGGCTAGGATAATAAACAACAATTAATATGATACTTATGTGAACTTTACATGTATATTAGGTCACAATAAGGTCTAGGTAGAGTCCTCCGGGGGACTTTTTCTCTAGATCGGGGAGGATGTTACCGGGGAGTCACCCCGGTAGAAATGAGAGGAAAAGACTTACAAACAAGAAATTTGCACAAACAAGAGAAATCCAACACGGGCAAGAGTCACCTTTCTTTTCCCACTATTCGTTGCACCTGCAACCTCCTTTCTTTGTCTCTTTTATCTTCTCGCCTTGGCCACAAATCTCCACCGCCTCCAACAAACCCCAGAAATCTCCACCACCACCAAACCTAGGAAACGCGCACTTCTTCCTCCAAACCCTCGCTCGCGCGCACCTCTTCTTTGAACCCTAGTTGTACCACCTCCAAGACACTTGAAAAGCCTCCTCTTCTTCTTCTTCTTCCTCCTTGTTGCACCACCTCTCCTTCACTTCTTTGACTACTTTTTCAAACCCCAACTCCAAAAAAAGACCTAATAGAGATAGAGGGAGATCTTATGAGAGAGAAAGAACTAGCTAGGGAGATAGAGGAGAAAATTTGAATGGGGGAAAGATTTTAGAGGAGGGGGAGAGAGAAGAGTTCTGGAGGGGGGAGAAGAACTTTTGAAGAGGGAATATTTTGGGAAGGGGACGACTCAGGGCTGTTGGAGCTACCCGGGCTGCTGCCCGAGTGATACCCGGGTACCCGGATATCAGCCCATACCTGGGTTAGTACTTGGGCTAGTTCATACCCGGGTTGATATCTGGATATGTTTTTTTTTTCTTTTGTCTTTTTCTTTTTTTTGTCTTTTTTTTCCTCCTACAACTAACTACTAATTCTTTCAATCAAGAATTAGCATCTAGCAGATCTAAACTACTTCTAACTACCTCCTAAACTTAACTAGTTAATTTAGATTAAGTGGTGATTTTAGACTTACGTCCCGGAATCTCTTCTGGGACACTTTTGAAATTGTTTTCCGGGACTTAAACTAGTGATTATAATACCCTGTTTTATCACCACTATAAACCTGATTAATTACTTAAGCATTTTCCTATTTTTTCTATCCGCTATCTAATCTAATTCCACACAACACCAACTACTTTTCTAGTTAATTAACACTAAAAACCCTATTTTAACTAATTTTTTTGGTAGGGGCAACCAAGTGGGAGTTTTAGACTCCCACATTGCACGATAATGAGAAGTTCTCCGTTGGCTTATCCAGGACTAGTGCCATGTACTCCTCTATCTTTCGCAGTGTATTCAATTCTTGTAATTGTAGCTCAGCTCTAGTACTTGATGTAGCATTCACAAGTCGTTGTACTCAAATATTCTTCATCTTGTTTGTTACTCTATCGATGTTTTTAGAGCGATTGTTGGCCCCAATGACTCTCTCCAAGGTTCCGCTTGGCCAAGGTCCCGTGAAGAGAGGGAGAGTACCATGGTTCTCGTCCCTACATGTCCCTATATGGCAGCTCATAGTAGATGAACCAACCCTTACGAAGGGAAGTTGTGAGATTCGTGTCGCACGCTCTACACCACCATTTGGACCAAGTGCGCTACCGTGGACGTGTGGTTAGACTATGGTTGAAGAGCTCTTTCTCTTTACACTTAATAGAGTTTTTCCAACCGAAGCTATACTTTGAGCACCTGGCCGCCGAAACAAATTTTGAATTGACATGTCTTCTTTTGAGTCCGGTTCTATTGCTTGAGGTTCAATTTGAGTGCTCGTCACAACTTCAATGGATTCCGTGGTGGCCATTGGCTCATGGGATTCATTATTGTTTCACCACTGCTTACTTCATTTCCATCGTCAGAAATTGCATTGTGTGCTACAATGCCAATAACATGACCGTCGAGATCAGGGCCATAGTTAGTAGAGGGGCTTGAGGCGCTAGAGCCCTTTGAGTTGGGAGAGTGATTCTCTAAAATGTTGTCATCTCGATCAAGATTGCCCCTTAATGCCGACCCATCTTCCTCTGCCCTAGCTTCTTAGGCACGATTTTCACACGATAATTACACTATATTATGGATTGCTTTTGCATCAACCTTGTCAAATGCAAAAGGATCCATTGGATTGCCGTGGACGTTGTCAAAGTGGTGCATCTCCATTGTCTTTGTTGTTTGCAAAGTTGTCCCTAGGTGGGCTGTGATTCGATAAGGGGTTGTTGTCACCGGCAAGGTCTTCCCAATCGCCACCCATCTGGATTTATAACCTCCCTCATCAGATTTCAAACCCTCGTCCTCCGTGTTTGAATGGAGTCCCCCATTTGAATTAGACTCCTCCAAATGAACAATCTTGTCATACCATCGAACTAGGTCCATTCGAGCACATTCTCGGAGCAATTGACTATTCGTGTAGATGAAAACCAAATCTTCCGCTTTCTTCACTTCCAAACGATTTTGGCTCTTACTATACAAGAAAGAATACATGCTCCAATTACGCTCACATGACGAGGCGGAGTGGGTTTGTATTGTTATACGCTTTGCAATTTGGGGCAATGATTGCCCGCCCATGCGATTCCACCATTGGTGTGGCAACAGATTGTTGTTTTCAATCTCCCCAACTTCCGATGGTAAGTATGGGCCTTGCAATTCTTTAGACTCCGTGATTTCAACCATTACTTTCTCAAAGGACACTCCAAGTAGAACACAGAGCTGGCGAATAACCCTGTTTAGCGCCCTTATGGCCTCACCATCGTTTTGAATTTGCAAGTTATTGGCTAGATAAGGATTCAATAAAGCCCCTGCATAATGAAGATCTCTTGCCATCTTCGCCCAATTGGCAAGGAATAATTCTTCTAGGCGAGTCGCAATTTGTGGCGACATGTTGAACGACTCATTGTGCAGCTTGAACACGTGCTCATTTAGCTTGTTCATGGTTACCTATGCCATTTTCATTGCCAGATTTTGTCCGTCAAAAGTCTCCAATGCCTTTAGTATTAGTGCAACTACAAAATCAAAGTTAGTACACTGATGCCAGAAAGTCTCGTCTAGGATAGTGGCCCTCACGTGGGATGCCTTCGCATGGGCACAGTGCCCGTTCTGTCTATTGAAATGAGAGGATTCATAGGTTAACCATGTTGGGTCTATCACAACCATCTCCAGGGCATTCTTCACTTCCAATAGTCGATGGATCATTCTGTAATTGCATGCAAACCTTGTTGTTGTTGGCCAAAAGAGACAATTTTGGCAAAAATTGTTGAAAAAGAGCCATGGGCACATAGTGGTTTCGGATATACAATGCAACCTCTTTTGCCTTCTAGACAAAGTTTGCAAATATGTCTTCCTTCCTCCAATCCTCAAGGAGGAGGTCCAAAATATGTGCACAACATCTTTGTGCATATATGTGTGGATACTCCTCGGTGACCTTCTTCATTGTTCCCAACATGTATGTTGCATTATCGATGCACACTTGGACCACACTCAATGGTCCAACCTTTTCGATAAAAGTTTTCAATTGGTCCCCTATATATGCCTTGAATTTCTTCATACTTGTGGTGTCTATAGACCCCAAGAAGATATCACCCATTGGACATACGAGCATGATATTTATGAGTGGACGACGCGTAACATTGTCCGACCCGTCCAAGCATATTGTTGCCCCATACTTGGCAATATCTACACCAGTGTTCTTGTCAACAAGGTCTTTCACTTTTTTTTAAAGGGGCTCAATGTAAGTCGTCTTTATGGCATTGTACGATGGCAATGTATAATCTGAACTTGCCTTTGACGTTGCAAGTGTAGCCTTGATGAAGGCTGGATGTCTAACCACGTTGAATGCAACGTTTGCTTTATAAAAAAATTGTGCCCATAATTCGTCCAACTCTTTTCGTTTTTTGAGTTGGTAAGCCTCTTGGAAGCTCCGTTGCCGTACAGATCTTAGCGTCCATGATGGTGCTTGGCTTAGAGGATTTGTGGATTGCGTGTTCTTGTCATTTCAAGTTTCCAAGGCATCATTCTGTTGCATAGATTGGCAAGGACAAGGTTCAGTGGAACATGTTGCTGGTGCGCTAAGAAGGCCAATGATCTCCGCCTCGGTCATCCTAATAGGGATAATATTCCCGCATCTTTTGAAACGGGGCTTAACTGCTACTGGGGCCTAAGTGTACAAAGTCTTTGTCCATTGTAGATACCCATAGTGTGACATGCACCTCCAACTTTTGTATGCAAACGTGGAATTGCACCAAACACTTGTCACTTTATCCTTCTTGTTAAATATGAACCATGGGGCCCACTCCTTCGTTTGAGCCCTTTGTTGGGACAACATCATAATAAAATCGGTAGAATGTTGTGCCAGAACCAATTCACTAAAAGTAATAGGATTTTGTGTGCTAATAGAATATGTGGATCTTATAAAATCTTATAAATCTTATAAAATACCACTAAATATATAAAAATCTTATAAAATACCACTAAATATATAAGATTTTATTCAAAAAAAATTTGGCAATTTTTATAATGCCACTCAATGTACAAGGTCTCATTAAATATACAAGATTTCACTTAATATTTAGTGGGATTTACAATTTTGCCAAAGGCTCTTGTTCCAAAACGTTTCAACATTGTTCAATGTACATTTCTAGCACTATTAAAGTTCTAAGCGCCACTATAGCCAGTGAGAATTGCAAGAAGACAATTCTTTTTCCGAACTTTTTGCTTTAGTTCTTGAATTTCTTCATGGCATTCCAGAACTTCATTTTCTTTTTCTTAAACTTCTTCTGTTAGATCCTCGATTATCTTCAAACTTTGTTCAAGTCAATTGATAACTCAAAGATAATTGTCACAGTTTACCAAGTCACCTTTCGCAGATTTATTGTTTGTAGCCACGCCCTCTTCACATACCGCATCCCCTTTTTTACCATATTGTTCTGAAATCGATGGCTCTTTGTTCAAGCCAGATATGAAGGACAACTCTTTTTGCCTACGCACACAAGGATCACATCCACTATCCGAGTCGTTTGTTGAAGTTTCAGACCACTCGACTTTGTCATTCAGAGGTTCAACCTCGTTTGTTCTATCAAGACCTTCTCCCGGAAACTTTCGTACATATGGTATTGTCAATCCAATGACTGGCGCCATCTTGGAGTTCGTTTGGATTTCCATTTTCTTCCAATCAACCGATACGCCAAATACCACCTCGGCGTAAACAATCCATAAACTAGATATCTTAACCAAGTTGCGGCGCACTTTGGCCTCGTCATAGATATGTTGGTACGCTTGGATGTAACGAGCCTTGTAGATCTCATTGGTGCAATAGCCTAAGTTGGCCCTATTTGAACGCTGCATTAGTGAATATCGCGAGTATGGCTACATGTGCCCCAAATGATGTCATTCACAATGACATCGCTCCCATAAACGTGCTTCTCTATTTTCATCCAGAGAAACTACGGTCCCTCTTTGTTGGCATATATGACTAAGGAATTGCGAGCCGAGTGTCACACAAAAAACCATCAAAATATGAATTCCGGACTGAGACGGAGCTTGACAATCAATGCCATAAATGACATTGGATAGCTCCAAAGTTGTTTTACAAATTCGGCCCACAAAATTCGGACACGGCATTGGATGTGATGCAACGGCGTCACCAAAACACCCAGCTCGCCGATTCGTACTCTGTTGGGTGGATGGCTAGAGCGATTTGGGCAAAAGAATCTGACTCAGCATTCTTCAAATCAACTATCAACTACGGAGCTTTTCAAGTGAAGATCGATAAGTTACTAGAGCAAGATCCAATCAAATGTCCAAGAGTCTCCAAAGTGGTTGACAAGCTAATGGCAAAACCATTCAACTTTGAAGTTCTCGAAGCTTGCTTTCGCTATGAGATATAGCAATTTTGGCTTAGTATTTTGATAGTCAAGGTAATTTTTTGATCCTTTTGCAATATGTGTTGGCATTGTGATGTAAGGGTGTCTTTTGTCCATCTCGTAACAAACAAAAAGATTATCATTTTATGGTCTTACTAATGTGAAGTTTATGCATGTTAAGCGGTCAAGAGCGCACGTGACCTCCCCCCATGCACTAGGCCCCAAGCTCGCGCTCCCAGCCCCTCCAGTGCGCGTCCAGCCTCCTCCACAAATGCGCCCAACGCTCAGCGCGCACGCAACCTGATGACAACGCGTTGAGCCCCTCTCTATATGCGCACACTCCCTTCACACGCTTGCCCCCAATCTTCACACGACTGCCCAATAGTCGAGGTGTCAGCCACGTAGTTGTCTTTGTGGTAGTGGGTAAATTGATTTACCTCAAGTTGTGGTCAAACCTGCGTTGATCCTTATTGGACAAACAAGAGCCTCTATTAAACGTTCAGTCAGATTAATGAACGCCGGAACAACCCCGCTCGCCAAGTGAGCTTTGTTGCTTTAGGAGTATGACTTTGAGGTTATACATCAAGCCGACATGACAAACTTAGATGCGAATGGTCTACCTCTCAATCCAATTTTTTAAGAGGAGGATCTGACATGTGCCAGGGGCAAGGGACCTGTAACTGGGAGTCGATCCTCGGGTGGCATGCAGCGGCTAACCTTACGTTGATGTCTGGCTCCGCATTAACTTTTCGTGATTTGGCAATGGATGAGGAACCGCATAGGGCCCAAGTTATTAGCGATGTGTAGGAAGACGGTCCAGTCTTGTACAAGCTACAACATGGAACACCATTCTCAGCTCTTTCTGCTATGGAGCATAATAGAGTTGGGCACCAAATAGCAAGGTTCTGTTGGGAGAACAAACTTCTATTTTAGGTGTGGCCAAAGTATACTAGGCACATAGTTCCCAGGCCGGATCAGAGGGCTTTGTTGGTACGACAAGTATACAATGATCTAAGTCATTTTGGTGGAGACGGACTCATTTGATGTTGCGCAGCCAATATTGGTGGACTAGCATGTATCAACAAGTTGCCACATATGTTTCTCGGTGTGAATTTTGTGATCTAGTTAGATCCAGCTTCATCACCTTATCACCCCAATTGCAGCCTTTGCCCAATATAAGGCTAGGATACCGGTGGTCTTTGGACTTTGTTGGTCCACTTGTCGTGACTCCATGCGGAGCCAAGTATGTCTTTGTGATGGTGGAGCATTTCAGCAAGTGGATTGAGTTCGTGGCTCTTCCTTTGAACTCTTTAGAGTTGGCGGCCATGGCATTCGTCAACTGCTTGTTGGCACGTTTTGGAGCCCTAGCTGAGGATTTGACTAACCAAGGGCCTGAGTTCCTTGGGGCTTTTGAAGCTTTGTATACTAAGGCATTGATTGACCATTGTACCACTACTCAGGATCACTTGAAAGCGGACAGTTTGGCAAGGCGTGTGGTTAATACCATAAAGCGGGGCCTACGGAAGTATGAATTACATCAGGGTGGCCACAGTGATTGGGTTCTAATGATACCATGGATCGCCATGGGGTACCGCTTTAGCCGGGAAGCTTCATTGGCTGCTTTCAGCCTGTATCAGATAATGTACAAGCGGGAGCCAATTTTACTGAGTTCCGTTCGGGAATAGTTGGCTCCTGTTGTGAATTATGACAATCCAGAGGTGTCAGCCAGATGTCAGCGGAATCGAGCGGAGTTTTTCAAGCGAGCCATGCCCACGGCTATGGAAAACTTGTCCATTGCTCAACACCATGACAACAAACACAATACGCTTGTATTTGCAGGGGTGCCTATCGACCTAAGCTGCGACGTTTCTCTATGAAGGATTATGTTTTTCTGTAGCGTGAGGCGCCCACGACATTGGACGTCTAAGCTGGGCGCACCATTCATTGCATGATGGATGTATTACCAAGTGGCATCTTGTTGCTCAAAGGCAAGGATGGTCGGGAGTGTCGGGAGCACTCCAAGAATTGTGCTCTCTTTCATTTATCCATTGATGGCAATATTCATCTAGAGTTGGCAGTTGTGACCGACGGCCCTCCGTGTTTTGAATGTGGTGAAAAGAAGGGCGTGGCTACCATGTTGCTTTATGATCATTGCCAACGTGGTTGGCATATGGCTTCATTGACACCGCCTCTTTCTACTCTACTGCCCGGAGATTGGACTTGCCTTTGCTGTTGGAGGCCTTCGAGCCACGTTTCACCCAATGAAACGGCTTGAATTTTTTGTGGACTTATCACTGTGAAGTGCATTGCCATAAATTTGAAGTTCTTGGTTTTATTCAAAAAATAGGCAACCTGGAGATTGACCAAGGGATTGGCAACAAAGTCGGGTAAGGCGTTTAAAGATGGGGCTCACATTGCACCCGACCTACCTTCTCCTTGTTCCTTCTTCATGTGCTTATTGATTTTGCGAGGGGCGACATCTTTGACACGATGCGTATAGTTGTTGCAACGACATGAGTGGATTTTAGTCTTATTAGTGATGTATGGATTTAGCTTGATAGAAGGTCTTTTTATCCGCTAGGGGAACACTTAAGGGTGTACTTCATAAACTTGTTTTAGTGTATGTTTTTTGTTTATTTGATGTTGGTTAGGACACTTGATCTGTTGTGGTTATCGATCTTTCTTTACACAACATAGGAGATGGGGCGTGCATCCGATTTTTATTGAGACAAGTGGGCGTGCCTGATGTGGACAATGTTTTGACCGTACATATGGCTCTTTAACATATTGATACACGTATAAGGAAGTCTATGAACAATCTAAATATGAAAGAATGTAGAAATAGTTATTAGTTTAACCACTTTAGCGCCGGATTCGTATCACTGATGACCACAACTAGCCTCGCTGATTGTATGCGCTACGCAATTTTGAGGAGTATAAACCTGATTCATAAGGTTGTGCCAGCATTGATGATTCCATATCTAATTAACACTCCCTAAATACCAGACTCTGAAACCATCTAAAGACTCAAACGAAGAGAAATCAAAGCAATTTTCTTAGTATTAGCTTAGAGAAACCTGAAAGCAATTTGCTTAATTCTAACTAATCAACTAAAAGAGTATAGATCAAAATTTGAAATTTCAACTCACCCTCTCAACATATCAAGACGTCTTAAAAATCTGTTGCATGCAAGCCATTCAATTAGTAATAACAAGTTGAAAGCTAGGCAATTTCCTTAGATTGAACTGGTTGTAACCTAGAAGCAGTTTACTTAATTCTAACTAATCAGTTATCATAGTTCAGAAAGAGAAATGGAAAATTCAACATACCTTCACACCAAGTCTAGATCGCATTCATTACATACTAGGTTCAAGGAGATCACAATTCTCATCTTGAAGCGTAAAGCAGACCACACAAGATTGCACCTGATCGCTCCTCCTCTCGTCCATACGCCACTCTTTGTTGTGCCTTTTTGGTGCAACTCCTAGTCCTTCTTCCTCTCCTTCAAAGCGCTCTCTAGTTACAACATAAGCGAGAGCAAGAAGATCACGATGAAGAACACAATGAAGAAAAATAGAACAAACACACAAAGAAGAAAAACAAAAGAACGTACATAGGAAAAAGGCAAAGAGAAAGATAGCGGTGAACACGACAAATGCGAAGAGGATGACCGCAAAAAACAGCTATGGCAAAGAAGATGACCACAAAAATTAACTATGGCGAGCACGAGCAAGAGAGGAGAATGTAAAAATGAGGATGGAAAGAAGAAGGTGAACTTGGCAAGTGAGAGGGATGATAGAGTAGCATTTGCCAGCTAAAGTTGACGTCTTGCGTTTTCTAATGATAATTGGATACTTATGGCAATGAAAAGTACTTCCTCAAATGATGAGCCGAAAAATGAATTCAATGGACTTAAATATAACTAGATACTCATGACAATACGTGAAATGCATAACCCTGAAATGCATGTACCCTAGACCGTAGACCCTAAACCTAAGATCCCAAATTGGAGACCCAAAATCCTACACTTGGAGCCCTAATGTTTTCTCTTATGACTTGACTCTCCACATACACATGTAGTACCCGCCATGCAGACCTTACACTATTTTTATTTAATTTTCTTTTGGTGGTAAAGAATTAAAACATGTGCCTTACGCATTGACACTAGCAAAGCTTTATTTGTCAACAATCCAAATTCTTTTTTGTCAAAGACATTGATTCAATCAATGATGTTTTTCATTTTAGTACTCCAAAGGATATTCAACTCGGGTAAACCAAATTCATTTCCATTCCATTATTCCCGGCTAACACTCAACATACAATATATGTACCCTAAGCAGAGTTTGGTTTATTTGTTGATATTACAACCAAAAGCATTTTTTTCTTCCAAACACAAAGCCGATTGATTAAGCAAACAAATGTTCTTTTTTTTCAAGCACGATTACACAAACAACGGTAGTTTTTTTAAGGGCACAAATAGAGGTAGTGGCTGGTCTTTTTGATTTATCATTTGAGGGTCTAAAATAATTGCAATTCAACTTCAAAAATAAATTAATCAGATTTTGGACAAAGGAAAAAAATTATAAAGAAAAACATGATAGTCCAAGCATTCCAATACTCTCAAATCCACGGATCCTAAATCTTGGACCCTAAATCATAGATTCTAAACCTTGGATCCAAAACAATAGATTCTAGACCCTTGACCTAAAACCATAGATTGTATATCGTGAATCCAAAAAAATAGATCTTAAATCCTAGACCCAAAACCATAGACCTTAAATCTTGGACTCAATACTCTCGACCCCAAACCCTAGACCCAAAACTCACAACCCTAAATCCTATACCCGTAATTCCTACCTAGGTGGCCTTGAAATTTACCATCATTAATCGTCACTCAAGAGTGCGACAAAATTATCCAAAAGCCTAAAAAAATCAGGGTAAAGCCATACCACTTACATCATATCACCAACAAATCAATTGAAAGTTCATAATTAATTCAATTTTCATTAAAATAATATGAAATTACTTCACTTCAATTTGCTTATTCTTACGCTATTGCCAAAAAGAAAACTAGCTTTTCTCTCTATATGAACATTCTTTTTCTTGTCAAGAAGGTATTTGATCATTGTTGTTAATGTACGGTAAGGAACATTTCATTTTTGTTTTTTATTAACACAAGCAAAGGTAATTTATTTTTACTCACACAGGAAAAAGTCACACATTTTTATGCCACATATTTATTCCAAAGCCTTTACAAATGGGGGTAAATCCAAACGACTTATATCCCATTACTATTTGCTCAATCAAAAATCATATCTGATTCAACCTTCATTGGAAAAATATGAAATCACTTCATTTGGATTTGGTATTTTTTAAACTACTGCTGTAAAAGAATAAGCAAGCAAGCAAAGAAGTTCTCTTTTTACACACATGCATTTTTTAAAAATAAGCCAAGGTTATTTTTTCCAACAATGAAAGGTATTCTTTGTTCAAACACACAATCAACAATTTACTTTTTTCAGACAAACAATTATAGTAGTGGCCAATCTTTGTATATTATGCTTTGAGATTCTAAATAGATTGTGATTCTTCTCCCACATTTAAGTAATTTACATTTTTGACAAGGGGAGGAATTTAAAATATGAAAAACATGAAATTTAATACTTTATAATATGTGAATCGTTGATAAAAATGTGAATTGTCGATTTTTGAATTTCTACTCCCTTCATAATGCAGGGTAGAAAATAAACCATTTTCTCTATTTCAAACACTGTAATCTTTCAATCTGTGCGGTCAAAGTTCTTGAAGATTTGTGAGTATGTTGATTAATAAGTCTTAATTGAGATCTTACGGTTGAATATAGAACTAAAAGTTTTAGTGTCCTTCTTTACTCATTGTACCAGAATAAAAAAATTTGAAGTGTTATTGGTGAGAAATTGTCAAGAAAATTTAGGGGTTAGTAGAGTTTGCATTTGGATTTGGTTTCCATGGTTGTATGTCAATAACTCGTTAGTTTCTTTTTCCCCTCTCAAATAAAAATAAAATTCCAAGTTGTTTCACGAGTCATTTGATGAAAAGACTCAAATATCCATTCTTTGATGTTGATTATAATGTGCAAGGACCAACCGCACAAGTGTTGCGAAAGAGCAAATAGAAACGACGAAAGAGCAAATAGAAATGACAAAAGAACAATTTGTTCTTCCAAATTCCAAGTTACAGTTGAGTTATCCGCAAAGTACCCCAAATCCTCAGTTTTTGACTTGTGAAATGGGAAAGCCAGGGTCGCCGAGTCCACTGGCAGGGTTGTACTGTAGACCTTGAATAGAACACTGGAGAGATTAGTTTTTGAACCCAGGTTTGATGCTTGACATCCATATCAGGTTGAGGTGAAAAACTAGTTTTGTTGTGAACCAAACCATTTTGTTTACCCACTTTTGACTTTATAATTTTATCATACTTGTATCTTATCTGTTTCCAATGAGTTTTCACATTGTTCCCACATGTTCCCCATTGTTTTCAAGTGTGTTCCCAAATGGTCACAGTCGTTCCGTAGTGGTCCATAGTCTTCCTAACTGTTCCCAAAGTGTAACTTTAAATTGACAGAAAACAAAAATTTCACATCAGGTGGGGCCCACCATCTGATGTTGGGTCCAGATTGGAGCTCCGTCTGGTTGTATGTGCGTGTGCTTACTGAGGGCTTGCCAGAATAGGAAATTTGTCGGGCAGCTTAGTGACGAGGTTCTACTGGGCGAGGGAGGTTCCAACGGTCCCTCACACAAGGTTCCTGTCCCGCCTAATCAACCCTTGACGAACATCTACTCGGGACCATCTACTTGAAACGAACATCGACTTAGGATCCATCTGTCTAGCAAAAACATTTTATCCTCCTCGATCTAGGTGATACATAGATATTCCATGAAGGTTCAACTTTGAGTGAGTACGTTGGGTTTTGGTTGAAGAAGGCTGCGTTTATTTGAAGTTTAGCAAGTTTACTGAGAGAAACTTCAGTAAGAATTTGGTGCACTTTTTTGTGTTGGAACGTCAGTCTAAACTTTGAGATTGTTGACAACTCACCAGGTCAGTTCAGCGCAGAGCATACATGACGTTGATTATATGTTATGTGATTCAAGTGGAAGAAGCTTTCAACTAGAATTGTTTTACCAGAGCCCTTGATGTTTGAATGCATTCAAGTAGTTTCTTGTAGGCATTGTATATGTAGGAATGTCCACATAACTTTATCTAATCGAAACATGCGAGACTGAGTTTTGATCGTATAACATTTAACTCAAATGCTGTTGATTCCCAATTTTCTCAACCAGCTTGGCATCTTGGTAGCCTTATGAGAAAAACATGGGCACCCGTACCTCTTAAGTGACCACGTATTCCTTTGAATGTGTTGAATCTCTACTCACATGAAATCCGTGAAGAGTTAGATTGTGAACTGTCGAAGAATAAGCATTGTCAAGGAAAACCGTATTATCATGCAGCATTTTGTGCACATCAGTTCAGCTCCAACACTCAAGTATCGTCTTGCATTTCTTATTTAGTAAGCGCCAGAGTGCCATTTACTTGATTGTACTTGTAGCTCTTGAGTGTCTGATCTAATCATACACAGTAAATGAATTGTCAATTGTCTCGAGAGCTGCAGTTTTGAGCTCTTGTCAGCCAAATTTCCTAGCGCCGAAGATGAGAGGGGAGCAACAGAATCAGCCATCTCTTTGTGAAAGAGGTAAGTCAATTGCTTAGACCCAAACAGATATCCCTCCATCTTCTCAACCCTAATTGAGCTCTAGGACCCGCTCTTGTCCATCATACACCATCCTAAATCCTACCCATCCCTCAAACCAACCCACCCACCCAAGAAAAGTAAATCCTAAATCATAACCAGAGTCTAAACCCTTCATGATTAAGAACTTAATCAAACGTCTAGGATTTATTCCAGCTTCCAACACACTTCCCGCCATCATGATGTAAAATGAGAGATTGTACTGAAAGTCCCATCACTCATCTTAAAAATTCTTGCCATGCATCAGTTTCTTTCACCAAACCTGCTAGTATCCAAACAAACGCAGCCTTCTTCTTCAACTGAAACCCAACGTACTCACTCAAGGTTGTACCTTCATGGAATATCTTTGTATTACGTAGATCGAGGAATATAAAATGTTCTTGATGGGTAGACGGATCCTAAGTAGGTGTTCGTTCCGGGTAGATTGCTCCCGGGGTAGATGTTGTCAAGGGTTGATTGGGCGGGACCACCAGCTTGGGTGCACGGCCGTTGGGGACCTCCCTCGCTAGGCAAAACTCGTCACTAAGCTACTTGGTAGATTCTCTATTCCTACACGACGAGGCGAGATGGCAAAACCAACAAGACAGAGATACCTGGATTCCACTAGAACCCCCCCAGTCGAGCATTGCACCAGACCCCGCTCGATCTAAGGGCCGGTTTACATTAGACATGGGGTCGGATGGAAGGCCAGCCGGATTTGCCTTCAATCCGGCCTTCAATCCGGCCCCAATTCTTCCATCCGGCCCAAAATAATATAAAGCATCGAGGCCGGATTCTAGGGCCAGATTTCAAATTCATCATCTTGGCCCTAGTCAATGTAAAGTGTTGGGGCCGGATTCTAGGGCTAAATTTTTAAGTGTCTTAGATTTTCATAAGGCTCAACTAAAAATTATAGAAGCACATGTGTCAAGCTTTTGTCTTTGATTCTTTCCTAGATTTAAAGAAAAATAGGTTTCATATAGTTGCTTTATATGTTTTCTTTCATTACGGCATTTAAAATTAAAAAATAAATAAGAATATTTTTTTCTATTTTCATAATTTTTTCCCTTTTCTCTTATTTTTGATAGGTCTAAAATAAAAGAGAGATTTTTTTCATGTACATGCAACTTCTAATTCATCTTCCTCTTATGACTATTGAATAAAAGAGTTTTATTTACTTTATTTGGCCAAATCCCTTTTTATGGGTGCATATCCAAAAAGAAGGAGTATTTAAACTTAAAAAAAATAAAAAATATTGTGATTAAAAAAAATCGATTTTTTTTTTTCAAAAAAACTATAAATTATTTCAAAAAATATATATTTTTTCAA
This sequence comes from Bryoerythrophyllum caledonicum, assembly GCA_963971425.1. NCBI lineage: Eukaryota > Viridiplantae > Streptophyta > Bryopsida > Pottiales > Pottiaceae > Bryoerythrophyllum > Bryoerythrophyllum caledonicum. Next base: position 51,321,180 of record OZ020514.1, on the reverse strand, counting down.
AAATAAAAAATAAAAAATAAAAAATAAAATAAATAAAAAATAAAAATTATTAATTGACGGTAGCGATTTGAAGGATCCAACGGAGGAACCAAATCCGGCCCTAGATGGGAGTTTGGGCCACCCCAAACCTCGTCCCAATTCCTCTTTTCGGGACGGATGGTTTGGCGCCAAAACCATGCTACCTATGGCGACACGTAGGATGAAATGTCGTTCCGGCCGGCCCCAAGTATAAAGCTCCTTGGTTGGATTTTGAGAGATTGAAAGATCCTATTGGTTGAAACCTAGAGAGTTCTAGCCGACCTTCAATCTGGCCCCAAGTGTAAACCGGCCCTAAGGTCTGGACCTTGCTGAGTTACCCGTTGCCCGTCTCGGGCATCGGTGGCCCGGCCACAGTACTAGATCGTAGGAGAGTGCCTAGCTGCCCGGCCCGCAGCTGCCCGACGCTTCTCCATTCCTACCTGACTAGATTCACCACCGGGCCTAGCCCCCTTCCCGCAGATTCCATCTCATCCAGTTAGCTCCTCAGTTCATCGCCTTTCTCAAAAGCACTAATTCACTTCTTGTGGATAGAAGAGTACGGAAATCTATGCTGTAGAGAAGCACGCTCGCTGAGGCTGGTCAAGGTATATATCCATAGATGTCTCTAGAAAATCGAACTAGTTGAAAATTGATGAAGGCACTGGTAAAGGCATCAATCTTCTTCCAAGATGAAAAAACTAGACTTCATTAAAGACTGGAAGAAAATATCCAAAGTTGATACTATTGGCAAATTCGGCTTGCGACATGCCTATTGCCCTGTATACTTGTTTACATCGTAGTTATTGATCAAGGTTCAAAACAAAACCTAACATTACTCTAAATGTTTCTATGAAAGACCCTAAACTTGAACAATGAGACTTCCTTCTTTTAAAATTCTTTATTTGTTTGGTCAAGATACTATGCTCTTGTATTGTATGTTAATGTTTTTTACGTGAATTATTGGCAACAAGTTTTGGTACCTGTCGTTCCGACCGGGGAAGGTTTTTTATTAGTGCTCCTTAGAATAAATTGACGTATTATATTTTAGATTGCAATTTGCATCCCTCGGAGTTCAACGTTTTACATCACAAGACCCATTGATCTTATGTGCGGCATCAATGGCCTTCAGCGCAAGGCCTCCTCGTATACAATGTTACGCATAAGCTGCTCCTCGGCTCCTTCAACAGTTTCTGCTTCAAGAAGATCAGTGATGTTTTCGGGAGCCGTGGCATGTGAGAAAGCAACATACAACTGACCGTGGCAGAACACGTTCTTCGTGAGGAAGATGCCAACCCTGGGAAGCGTCTGCCTTTGAGACTTGTTAATCGTTATTGGATACGCAACTCGGATCCAAAACTGCTTGCGTTGCACTGGAAATGGAAGCCCAGATTGTTCAGTGATCAAAAGAATCCGCGGGACAAAAGCAACGTAACCGGCACAATCTCCCGTCAACACTTCTCCTTCGATCACCCGCAACGCACATCGACGAACAATAAGGCGCGTGCCGTTACATAGACCATTGGTTGGATCCAGGTTCCATATAAGTATGACCAGTGTTCCAATTTTGACCGTGAGCTTGTGCGGTGGCCATCTGTTGATGTCAAGCTTGTACTCCACGGGAATCAAGTTGGCACCTTCCTTGCTGTTCACCTTATCCGCGCTCAGAAACTCAGACGTATCGCCTTGTACCATGTCAATTACGGCTGAGTAAATCCGCGAAACGTCGTCATTCCGTGCGGCAAGGATGGCACGACCGTTGAAGCAAATGCGCGCGAGTACTTCCAATGCCATGAGCCACTCTCGAAATGTACGGTTGCCCAAATCCACACGGCGTTCACCAACAACAATGCGCATGTTCCTGCAAAATCGGCAGACGTGCACTTGATTCCACAGATGAGATTCCTTGATGGATGCCGCAATGATATTTGATGGATGCCTTGGGCACCACCGGCAAGACTTGTCGAAAATCACCGCACATCACAAATGTGATGCTGCCAAACGGCTTGTTGTGACGATTGGTGATATCCCTCAGCGTGCGATCCACCACCTCGAAGGCAAACTTGGTCATCGTCGGAGCTTCGTCCCACATAATGAGCTTTGCGCTGCGAATCATCTCTACGACATCGCCTTGCTTGTTGTAGTTGCAGACACATGTGGGACTAAGCTGAATCGAATTCTTGAACCTTGAATGCACTGTCCGCCCAAGCCTTAGAAGTAATGCTGCAATCCTTGACAAAGCGACTGCCAACGCGATCTTGCCCTGCCTCCGGACGGCCTTTAGGATTAGTTTCTCACGGTATGTCTTGCATGTCCCAGCGGGGCCATCAACGAAGAAGATTGTGTCGGCAACATCGCGCTAGCAGGAGTCCATGATCTGGCGGTAGATATCCCGCTGCTCCTCGTTCAACGTCTCAACGTCAAGCTCAGCTTTGGCCCTCAGCTCTGCAGCGTTGAACGACAGCTGCTCGGCCACGAACCGATTTCCCTGCAGCTCCTCCATTGCAAACTCAGGCTCTGGCATGTTGAAATCTGGCAGAGTGATCTTGTTGTTCTGAAGAATCTGCGCAATCAGGTTGAGAGCAAGGCTGATAATCTGCTTCTGGGATGGATCCTGCAAGCCCCCGTTCTGACGAAGCCGATGAGCACAATCATCAGAAAGGCTTGCGCTGAATTGCTCCCATAGTAGCCTCGGATCCGTAGGTGGGCCATGGATGAAGATCGTTACAAAGAGCGATTGCAGTTGTGCTCTACTATGCATCAACGCGGCTTCACGCAAGCACTGCTCCTACTCCTCGTTGTTCTCAAAAACCCACGCGCCACGCACGCTGCCCTGAACGTCGGATACTAGACACCTTCAAACCTCCGAAGCGCCTCTAGACTTGTTGCACCCTTCACCACCGTCAACAGCGTATGCATGAAGTATCTCTCGCGAGCGTTTGGGCTCACAAAATAATGCCAGCCAATACACATCCCACGCTTGCGCACAGTCCACTCCTTCTTCAAGTTGTTCTACACAAAGCGTGATAGAAAGTTGAGGTATGAGGTGTCACGTGCGCCTGACAAATTTGTACGATTGGCCTTAAACCACTGGGTCAATGTCGTCTTCCGCGCTCTCTCCGCATTCACCGCGTGTGCCAAATCTCCATTGGCACTAAACGTCACCCGTTGGTGTGGCAAGTGAACTTAGAGACGTTGGATCGGTGGGGTGTGGTCGTGCATCCTATAGCTGAACAACCAAAAAGCCGCCTTCGGAGCTGAGACGTAGCGCGCGTCAATGTACTGTTTGATCTCATTGACGTCCTCGATGACCATGGTTGCCCGGTCATGGCCCTTGTACACGTATTTGAATAGGTACTTGACGGCGGAAATGGATGAACACACCTGACAAGTGAAAATTGGTGAGATTGATGCATTTGGGTGTAAAAATTTGCTGCACATTGGGCCACCCTCTCACCTCGACATTAATATGTGCGTTGTACTTTGTACTCAGATAGAGGTTCTATGGGACGATCCATCGATTGTCCACGCGTCGGCCTATCGAGTCAACAAAAGACCGCCCATCATCCTGCTACCTGTACTCGGGGTAACCATCATGATCTGCGCTTGTCTCCTCTTGGAATGTCTTTGGATACCGCTTGGTAGATTTTCCCTCTTCCATGCATGGCGCGTTCAGGTATTCCGCCCCGCACGGTTCATGAACCAAGCAATACGTGACTGTCTTGTATGCATCCGAATGCGTCTCCTAGACAGGAATCTCTGCCGAGACAGCAGAGTTGATCTCGTCGACCATTCTCAGCTTTGAATCTTTGTCCAGGATCAACAGGATGTGCGCGTGCGGAAGGCCTCGCTTCTGAAACTCAATCACCTAGGTGTATCCGAGTAGAGTCCCACAAACTTTCCAATCCTTGAGGTCGGTCATGAGCTCCTCAAACTTGATGCTGAACACACGCGCCACCAAATCCGGCCGATCCTGCACCGTCTGCCATTCTTTTAGCTCCTCTGTGATCTCCGTCCACTTTGGATTGCAAGTAAAGGTAATGAACTGGTCGGGCTTCCCAAACCGTCGCACAATGGCCATTGCGTCTTGGTAGAGCCAGTTCATCTGCCGGTTAAACTTGGAAAACGTTGCCGGCAGTATCATAAGTTGCCCAACCTGTGTAGCATCGTGATTGCCAACATTGAAAGCGTCCATGACTCCAGAGCACAACTCACATGGAAGATCTTGTTGATTCTCCGCAAGCCAGTTCAGCCTCTTCTACTCGGTGCACGCCCACGCATCCACCATATGCTGCTGGAGCAGTCGACTGGCCAGGAAGATGTGCTCGCCGTGCTCACGTAGATGCAACATGTACACGTAGTACTGCATTTGAGACACACGCATCCCGTCGCCACGGCCCCGCACGGCATCTTGATTGACATTGTTGAACAGTTGCACATCCTCATTATACTCAAATCCTTGCAACAGCATGGTTGTGGTCCAACCTTGCCGCCCAGCAGGAAAGAGCAGGACATAATGGAGCGGAGTATATGCCGAGTGAAGAGCCAAAAGGCGTTGGAGCGGTTCTCCGCGGAGCTTGACAAAGACGTCGCGATCAGTCATGCTGCCGTTGTGCCCATCTCCCACCATGATCCCCCCAATCTCGTCGGCTTTTGGCATGTTGTACTGACGCCGATCTTTCGGCGACAAAGATAACAATCGAAGTTTGAGCTCTAGTGCAGGTTGGTCAGCAATGCGTTGTTGTACCTGTTCGCACACATGTGCATACGGATTGCACTTCTGCAGCATGGTCTGGAGCTCGGCCATCGTCCGTCGATCAAGGCTGCCAAAGACGTTCATCCGACCGTCGAGTGCGGTGCTGTTGTCGGTGATGTACAACTGAGAGAACTTTGGAGCTTCTCCCGCCTCCAACAGTAAACTTCCATCTTGTGATATAGAGAACCTTGGTGTCGGAACGTGTACACCCCGCCCTACGTGAACCGTTCATCAATCTTAGCGCCTAGTGACGTGAACGACAAAGCGCTATTGTACGCCCGGATGTTTGTTCGAAATGCCGTTGCCACAGACGTCTGGCTACTCAGCGGGGTCCGAAGAGGCTCAGGCGGCGGCGTTAGTAGTTCAATGTTTGAGACCTTCCCTCGGTCGCAGCACATCGTGAAATGCGGCTCTGTAATTGTCGACCCATACTCCACAACGTACTCCTCCAGCCAGTGAAGCGCACGACATGCCTGACAGCGGATGTTCATGAGACCAAGGACATGTCGAAGTACACCCCTAGCTGCATTGGTTGCTTGTCATGCAAGAGGGATTTCAAGATTGGTCGCGCCTGCCGCTCAATGTGTTTGTCGATCCTGCTCACGCACTGCCCCTGCCTGCTTCTCAGGTTGAGCCACCCTCTGAGCCGCATGCGCTTCACGATCAATCTGGAGTTCCTCAAGCGTTCCTCAGTTGTGCGTGCGTCAGGGCGATCCGCCACTCGCTGCTGGTCGCGCTCACGTTTGCCTTCTTGCTCCAGCTGCCAAGCACACCTGGTCTACCGTGCGGCGTTATCTGCCTCGCGTTGAGCTGCAGTCCGATTTGCACGACGCTCGCGAGCAAGGCGATTTCTCCGTGATCGCGAGCTTTCGTAGACCATTGCGCCGGTAGCCACGGGCGAGACGACTTCAAATTGGCAATGCAAAGTATTGTCAGAAAAATGTAGGGCCATTCAAAGTGATAGTAGACACACAATGTATGCCTCCACACCTAGTATCGGTACCCGTCCTTCCGACCGGGAAGTTTATTTATTAGTGCTCCTAAGAATAAAATTTGTTTGACGTATTATATTTTAGATTGCAATTTGCATCCCTCGTACTTCAGGCATACTTTCATGAATATTTCAAGCATACTTTCATGAAGTATCCGTCGTTCCAACGGGTTGAGGTTTGTGCATTTATTTAGCATTGCACACAACACATAGTGTCCCCTCACGGTGCTTCTGTTTGCAAAACGCTTGAGCCACCCCCTGCAACGCACTGTCCCCACCTTGCGTTCGCCGAGTGTGACGATCCTATGCACCAAAAATTGTGTGCTTTTATTTTAAAGCTTACTATGGAGATCCTTTTGGTATTAAATGTTAAAATAAGAGACCTAGTCACAGGCATTAGAGGTGAGGTAGTTCAATAAACGCCTTCAATTATAGTATACTTATCTGTTGTCTCCAACGGGTGGTGTAAGTTTAGGTATTTTAACAAAATCATGTCCTATCCAATGTATAGGTATGTAGAATGAAAATAAAAGTAGAGTAAAGCAAACCTAAAGTAAAGTAAAAATAAGAGTAAGAGAACGCTCCAGCTATCATTTTTTTGATGAGATTGATGCAATTTTCATTCATAAGATTGAAGTGATTGCCACAGCTCGCAAACTAGTGCATATAGGGTGGTGCAGGGTATCGAAACACAACAAAACTTTGAAAGTGGAGAATAAACCAACAAAACTTATGAATGAAATGAAGCTATAGCAAGCCGACGCAACGTGAATCGCCGCTCAATGTCCAGATCTTCTCTCAACCAGGGTTGTCTACATAGACGGACAGGGGCCCAAAGACAGCGGACGGACGGACAGTAGGACGGACGGACAGGACGGACAGCACTTTTTGGCGGACAGTTGCGTGTAAAAAAAAATTACGAACCCTAAATCAAATTTTCAACTTACCCCCTCGTAAAACACGTGTGCACGACACGTCAGACGGCTTTCCACGTCACATCAAGGGGCGGGCGCGTGCCTTCGGACCGCGCGCGCAGCATTTGGGGCCGGGCGCGTACCAATCTGGACCGGGCGCGTTCATGAAGGGCCAGGCGCGTTCCAATTAGGGCCGGGCGCGTACGATTTAAGACCGGGCGCGTACCCTAAGGGCCGGGCGCGTGCATAGCAGGGCCGGGC
>OZ020514.1:51207419-51314043 GCA_963971425.1 Bryoerythrophyllum caledonicum | reverse complement strand
TAATCGCCTTCGTGGCAGTGGGTAAATTGATTTACCTCGAGTCATGGTCAAACTAGGGTTGACCCTTATCGGACGGACAGCCGGACGGACGGACACTACCGGACGGACGGACGGCCGAACAAGCCTGCTCTCAACTTCTGCTACCTCAAAATTGAGACTCAAAGTTTATGGAAAGAAAATCCCGGAGTAAAAATTTACTCAAAAGAGAGTAGAAATTATTATACACACTACTATCTTATACTAGTCTTGAGAATAAAATTGAGAATAAAAATCAACTGCTCTACACTGAATTTGTTCAATTCATTGAGAAGAGCAGGTGGTGAGCAATTAGCCTACACCTCCCTACATTGCTTGTCAACTTCATCGAACTTTTCTTGGCTAGCAGCAAGCTTCTGCTCATAGTGCACAACACAAACATTGTCCAACCCTCACAAAATCTTTACACCTCCAGAACAAAAACCTGTTACGTAACCTTCTTCCTGTTACGCAAATCGGACACAGCTGTTAACTGGAGGCAAATGAGTTTCCTACATTCTTTCTTCAACCCCTGAAAATCAGTAAGGCTATGGTACAAAACTTCTGATGGTTAGCAGCTGCTTTGCTAGTGTCTGCACATGAATGATACATCTTAATCAATGGCCTAGCTGAGTCAATCGTATTGTGACAGTCCTTTACTAAAGCTCACCATGCACAACTGACGGTGTTGCTTCAACAGAGTCAGGGCCAACTGCTTGCGCTCCAGTTTCAGGTCAACATACAAAAAAATATAAATAATATAAAAAATAATGATACCACTCACATAGAAGTATATCTGGAAATAAACATCCATCAAGTTGCATCGATTTTAAAGAAGTTCGTGCAGGTGACACCTAATTATCATTTATGGTGTACCTGGCCTCTCTCATTGTCCATACTTATTTGACCAATCTCATCTCTTTATTAGGAAGATGGAATTGACAGCACCTTTGAACCTTTGTCACATGATTCCTCTTCAGTTTTCAACCTGAAAACATGTGCACGTACCTTCCCATTTAATACCTTGACCTGTCACCATCTACAACAGGGGCAGATTCCATCACTTCAAGAGGTAGAAAGGAAATTTTGCCTTCTTTCACTGTGACCCGTTTGGGTCATCCAAGGTCCGAAACCCGCAAATCGCAACAAAGTTCCCCTTCCCAAACTCTCTTCCCCGCCGGCAATATCCGACGCACCTTCGCCTTCTCGGAAGCCTCCTCTTCCTCCGCCTGAATTTGCCGCTGCACATCAAAATTGAAAATAAAATTCCTAAACTCAGAAATGTAAGAAAATTCTCAGAGTAGAACATGCCTCCTCTTGCTCACCAGAAAGTCACCAAAACTCAAGAAAAATCTCCAAAACTTCCTACACAACATTCTTTCGGAAAGCAACGGTTCGAAGAACACCAATGAACTAAAAACCTAAACCCTAAACCGAACACACACGAAACCTCGCGGAGTCAGGTAGAAGCAAAAGGCTGGACTGAAGTGGAAATGAGATGACGTGACTTGAAAGTGGGTGCTCACGCTCCCTAATATACATTAACTACGATTGACATAATTGCGCTGCTGCAGACCACCCCCGCCTAGAGACATTTCACACCTCCTACATCACCAATCCCACCCTAGCAAAAGTCTTGCATGAGCAAGTGTACCGAGCTAAGACATGTGCGCCACCACCCTCCCAAGGACACCACTCCAACTTCCAAAATAACTACAGCTACTATGTTTATGTGTCCAACCTCCGGCAATGGTGTTGAACAGGTACCCGAAGCCACAATGAAGCGATGTAGGCTCCAAACAGCCAATAGCACGCGCAGTTGCGGTACACATGAGTCATGGGGAGGTCACGTGGCTGAAGCGGTGCTTCTTGATCTTCTTGCTGACGGTCTTCTTGGTCCACTAGGAGCGGCAGACAGACAGACTGTTGCATATTATATAGGTAGATTGAAGACAATGCACATACTTGGGACTTCAGATTGATACTTGCTGGAACATGTAAAGTTTGTGTATTAAGAATCATGTCGAGCATTAATTAATTCCATCACAGATTCACCAACCTGCAAATACACTCTTGTGTTCTGCCTAGGGCGATTTGACCCCTCGTTCCCCCTTGTGGGATGAAGGGGCTAAGGTAGAGGCACCCAATTCCAATCGGCCACACAATTGGAGGGCACCAAATCTCACCTACTCAAGAGTTTGATTATGGGCTCTGGTGGATTTTGGGCTTTTAAATCCTATATCAATTCCAAATCTTTGTGATTAAGTTTGAAACAATACTTGCTGAGTTTCATTCCTAATTCCGCATCTTTCTACATAAATGTTTCTGACATACAATGTCATTTGAGTCCTAAATTGGCTTAAGTGATCGGAATTGGGTGCCTCTACCTTAGTTGCAGCTCTCGAGGTATCATCCCTCCCAGCCATCCAGGTGGTCAAACCCCAGCCGACTAACACACAAACCCTCCTCCCCTCTCGGCATATGCCCTGGCTTGTGCACTCCTCTCGCCCGCCTATTTAGGCCCCGGCCCGTCGTGACATATATCTCTACGAAATATCCGTGACGGGTATTGCCTCTTGTGAATGGGAGATAGGAACCATATTTAGGTATGCTTGAGGGAGGCATGCAATGTAAGTGACTTTATTTTCCACTTTGTTATGGTTTTCAGGTATTGGGGTTTTACAAGAGTAGTGGTTTTTGTCTTTCTTTACCGATTTAGTTAGTCATAAGAGCTTTGTAATTGTTCTACAATGCATGATGTGACCCATTGTGAGTGAATTTTGTTGTGAAAAAGTGAGGAAATAGTGATGGATTCCAAATTAGTGACCTGTTATTGGGAATTGTGACGGGTATAGTAGACTTGTCACAACCATTAGCTATAACACATTTAGTGCCCTAATTTAAATTGTGATGGATATTGGTATGTTGCCATAGACTTATTTGAGACGTTTTATGCGACCGTTTTTAGGACGTGAGGGATATTGCCTAATTTTTTCATTTGTTTAGCAACATTGTAAGTGTTTATTAAGTCCTAACGGGTGTTAAACTGTTGCGACATATTAGGGGCTTTTTTTTGGGTCCTAGCAAGTATTGCTTCAATTTTTACATTACATAATGTTGTATTTGGTGTGTCTTAAAATCAAGATGGATATTGGTATTTAGAATATTCTCTAACCATCCTTTTTAGTGATGAGATTAGATCTTGTACTACTTAGAAAGGTTTGAATATGTAAGATTCTTATTACATTCTTGTTTATGTGTAGTTTTTTCCATTCCACGTGATGGAGTTATTTGGCTTATCACTTGCCGCTCTTGACTGGGACTACCAAAAAGTCCCTTGTGCAAAGTAGCCATGGCATTGTGAGATTGAGAATTGCGGCTTGGATCCGTGGAAGAATGTGGGACATTTGAATAATCATCTTCGTCATCGCCATTGCATGGAGCTCAGGACGCAAAAAATTGGTCATCCGCGGAAGGCAAATATATATGAATGCAAGAATTTTAACGAAGAGACAACGAAAGGAGTTTTGGAAAAAATTCAAAGCGCGCACAGAGGCAGCGGAGGTGTTATCGGCACTGTCATGGGACGTGGCATCAAGGGCCTCTCCGCATCTTAGTGTTTTAGCGAAGTTGAATTTGTTACTAATCTACGGGTTTAGGGACGTACGGCGGCACACTACAATCATCCACGGATGTTTTCCATCCACTTAGGGTTGTGTGTGTGTGGGTATAGCGCCGCACACGTCCTTGACTTGACATCTTTGTTAAGTCAAACTTTGTGAGTGCGTTGGAGAGTGTTAAGTGATTACCTTTGCTTGTAAGTGATTGTGTATCATTAGTAAAGGTTCCACATTCTCTTATACTACTTGCACTCGTTGATTCTCCCTTCGTAAAGTGCAAGACTCTTGATTATCCTAGTGATTTACTAGTTATTCACTTAACAAAGACCCTCTCATTATTCATATCTCTCTTATTTTTCCACTATTTTTGTATTTGAAGATTTGTACAAAAATGGGCAGAGTAGAGGAAGAGTTAGTTACTAATTAATTGTAGTGTTAATACTAGTTTTAGTGGTATTTGGAGTGTGAATGTGAGAAAGGGAGCTCATGGTCATGCTCTGTGAGAGAGGCGTTTTGTGAAGATCATCTTTGGAGTTTATGCTCAAAACCGTGGTTCTCTCCCCAATTTTTCATCCGTTGTCATCCATAGACGAAATTTATTCCAGGAGCAGAAATTTCATTTGGGCCACTGAGGCTGGGTTGTAAGGGGACGCCAAGGAGCCACGGCTTTTAAGTCACGGGCCATGGTAAAGAGGGCAGCCCGTATCCGGGCACGATCCAGTTGACCCCGCCCGTGGGCGATTGGAGGGAGCGACCTTGCACATTATCGAGACAGCGAGGCGGGACGTGGTTGTGGCATGGTTGACCGAGAATTGGGGATATTGGGGACGAGCAACCTTGAGCAGTCCTTTTTATTTGGCAGAAAAAAGCCAAATGACAAAAAAATTATCTTAAAATAGAATATTACCAAAAAAATTGGAAAATTTGTGATTTCACATTGCCAAAAATTCCATCAATGGTCGTTGCAATGTCGCCATATTGCCACTAATGAACAACGGAGACTCCATCTAGTCGACAGAAAGGATGTACAAATCTATGTTTGAAGAGATGAAATCTTCGAAATGAATATTTATGGAGAAAATTTAGTTTCGTTTGGATTGAGGAGAAAGCCAAAAGTGTTGTGAGCCAAATAAACGGCCCCCTAGCGGGTGGCTTATTTTGAACACAAGACCCTAAAACCGGGATACAACCCCGTGTGCAACCACCATTGAAACTAACCATACATGCCACGCACGGGACATAGCGGTTTAGGATGTGGTTACTTGAGATTTTAGTGAACAAATGGCGTTGTGATGACTGAATTCAACCTTAAGTTGGTCTCGAACATCAAACACACATAAGTTTTGCCTTAGGGCTCCGTTTTCTACATTTATTGGCTTAGATGGGTTCAACTCGGCTTTGTGAACTTGATTAGACCCTTGAAGACCGAGTTTAGACCAAAGTACGACCTTGACAGCAGCTGACAGCAGACAGACCTTCTTTCTTGATACCAAAATTCATGTCCCCATTATCTCATTGGTTATAACTTTGTTCTTTATGTTTGTTTTTTCTATCCTTACTATTTTTTTTTGCTTGACGCAATGGCAATATTCAATTACCCCTCCGACTTAACCTTGGACTCACAGCCAAGCGACGAGCAGTGCAACACTCAACTCATACGTTTATTTAAAACCATGTACCATACATCACATGCATGTCATGCTCATTCACACAAAGGAATCCTACTCATACACCCTACCATACATATCCTTACAGCTACGTTTAACTCCTTGTATATATTAAAACCGGTGTTTTTAGGTTGATGAAAATCCTAATTCTATTGTAATTTGGGAAGCGCTTCCGCGCGATTGTTGTATCTAGTAAAATTAGGGTTCCTTCCTCCACATGCAACAAGAGGATAGTGAATCAAATTCGAGAGAGAGAGGAGGCTACCTGATCCCGCTTAATTCACCCTTCGCCCTTTGATGGTGACTTTGTGCTCGTGCTCGTCTTGCTTGTCTCCCTGGTGCTCTTCAGTGATTGTGCTTGTCTTGTTCGTCTCCTTGTGCTCTTCGTGATCGTGCTCGTCTTGTTCGTCTCCTTGGTGCTCTTCAGTGATCGTACTCGTCTCCCTGTGCTCTTCATGATCGTGCTCGTCTTGTTCGTCTCTCTGTGCTCTTCGTGATCGTGCTCGTCTTGTTCATCTCCCTAGTGCTTTTTAGTGATCGTGCTCATCTCCCTGTGCTCTTCGTGATCGTGCTCGTCTTGTTCGTCTCTCTGTGCTCTTCGTGATCGTGCTCGTCTTGTTCATCTCCCTAGTGCTTTTCAGTGATCGTGCTCATCTCCCTGTGCTCTTCGTGATCGTGCTCGTCTTGTTCGTCTCTCTGGTGCTCTTTAGTGATTGTGCTCGTCTCCCTGTGCTCTTCGTGATCGTCCTCATCTTGTTCGTCTCTCTCTGCTCTTCGTGATCGTGCTGGTCTTGTTCGTCTCCCTGGTGCTCTTCAGTGATCGTGCTCGTCTCCATGTGATCTTCGTGATCGTGCTCGTCTTGTTCGTCTCTTTTTGCTCTTTGTGATCGTGCTTGTCTTGTTCGTCTCCCTGGTGCTCTTTGGTGATCGTGCTTGTCTTGCTCGTCTCCCTGTGCTCTTTGTGATTGTGCTCGTCTTGCTCGTCTCCCTGTGCTCTTCGTGATCGTGCTCGTCTTGTTCGTCTCTCTGGGGCTCTTCAGTGATCGTGCTCGTCTCCCTGTGCTCTTTGTGATCGTGCTCGTCTTGTTTGTCTCTCTGTGCTCTTTGTGATCGTGCTCGTCTTGTTCGTCTCCCTGGTGCTCTTTGGTGATCGTGCTTGTCTTGCTCGTCTCCCTGTGCTCTTTGTGATTGTGCTCGTCTTGCTCGTCTCCCTGTGCTCTTCGTGATCGTGCTCGTCTTGTTCGTCTCTCTGGTGCTCTTCAGTGATCGTGCTCGTCTCCCTGTGCTCTTTGTGATCGTGCTCGTCTTGTTTGTCTCTCTGTGCTCTTTGTGATCGTGCTCGTCTTGTTTGTCACCCTGGTGCTCTTCGGTGATCGTGCTTGTCTTGCTCGTCTCCCTGCGCACTATGTGATCGTGCTCGTCTTGCTCGTCTCCTTGTGATCTTCGTGATCGTGCTCGTCTTGTTCGTCTCTCTGGTGCTTTTCAGTGATTGTGCTCGTCTTGCTCGTCTCCCTGTGCTCTTTGTGATCGTGTTCGTCTTGTTTGTCTCCCTGTTAACCTAATTACTCTCCTGCTCTAGCTAGGGCTTCCGATTCTCTCAATCCGTTTCCTTCACAAAAATAAAAACCACTCCTGGTGGCCGGGGCTTCCGGCTCTCTTCAGTCCACTCTCTCTACATTCCCACAATCTCCTCCTCACACGAATGAGAGTCCTCCCAGGGGGTAACCCCAAGGCCTCTTCCTCCCCTATTTGTTCCCCAAGGTCGTTCCCGTGGGTTTTTTTTAATGCTCCAGCCGCCATCTTGGTTGCCACTACTAATGGCACCTTTTAAAAAACATAAACCTACCTACTAATTCCTTGTAAGGCACCCTTGCAATAACTTAGGGAGGTGTCACTACTAACCTAAGAATACTCTACTCATATTTTAACCTCACACCACATGATGTGCGCATGATCAAGAATAAGTGAGCCATCCAACTAATTCAAGGATGCAAAATCTACCTACTCCACCTAACTTGAATTTCCCTTGCGTGGAATAATGCCTAATGTAATTAGTGATTGGTGGGTTTTTACCCAAGTCATTTTGACCCTTTTTTACTATTTTTTAATGGGCTTTAAAATCTCATTCTTTTTTCTTTCTCCTCACCATCATTCTTCCATCTTCTCCTATTTTTCCCGTGGTTTCCTCACCGTGGCCACTTTGCGGTCCCCGACTTGGTAGGAGTTAAATTCTTCTCCACTCCTTCTATTTCTATCTTTTCTATTATTTTTTTATTTTCCTAACCTTTTCTTTATTTTTTTTTCTTTCTATTTATTTTTTGGTTAACCCCATAAAACTCTTGGTTGTCAAAATGTGGCTCCCAATTTAAGAATTAGTGTATGAAAAGGCTATATGGCCATTTTGATCAAAAATCATGTCTAATCCAATGGGATAACCCATTTCTACTACTTGTTGACCTTAATACACATGATGTGCGGTCCATTCGTCACCGTGAGCCGTTTTTGCGGCTCACAAGTGCTACAACTCCCTGGCCTGTGCAGCCATTGTGGCGATCCCACTGAAATGATTAAAAAAAAGCTGACCTTGAGTATCTGCACCAACCGGCACCGTTCACCTACGCCATTGGAATGCAGCCACACGACAGATGGGGTTGAGCACGCCCGCAATTGAGGAGTCGAGTCACGACAACAGCGTTGACCAAGAGGAGCCACGGGCTAGGGGGTCACGATCAACGTGACCTCGGGGCTTGGGGTAGTTACGAAATCTCAGGGCTACAAGACGTGGGAGCACGGGCAAGAGCACTGAGCGGCAACGCCCGAGAGGAGACCTCAAATGCGGCAAGGTTGTAAGTGCGATAGTATCTCTAATTGCATGCCAAAACTCTAATTCCGTCACTTTTAGTACAAAAACTCAGATCATCCCTCGAATGAGCACCATAAAAACTCAACTTGTGCATTTTCTCTGCTTTGCGAATTTCGATTTCGGATTTGGGTTCGTGGACAAAATATAAGACTAGTGGTGTAAAAATTTGCTAGTTTTAAATAAACAAATATTTTGCAAGTTTTTGAGACAACAAAAACAATCACATGTTTATGTGACCTTAAAAAAAAGTTAGTGCTAAACTTTGGAAATAGATTACAAGGGCATTGATACTCGGATGTGAGTGACATTTATGCTTATAGTTAGGATTTCCGCTATTTTATATAATTTTAGTGTTGATTTGGCGTTTGTCATGATTATCCATCAATGTATGTGATTTCATAGGAGGGTTAGTGTTTTTGAACGCCGCGGTCAATCTCCACTATTTCCTTGGTTTTAGTCGTTGGGCGGAAAAGATTTTTTAGTGTTTATCTTTGTCTTGCGGATTTGTGACTCGAGCCATTCACTACAAGGGTGTGGCAGTTGCTCTGACCCCTTGTCTTTTCAACTTATATGTTGTTGGGAGAGAAGACCCGGTTTTTATTTTTGGATTCTTGTACGATACCTTCCCTGTGTTGAGGGCTTCTTGCCAAAGTTTTACCGGTGCCTCCAATTTTTCGTTGTACCGATTGTGATAAGATACGTTGGGGTGAAGTCGGATTCATGGTTGGCAAGACCTTTCTATGTGGGGAATTGTGGTTGGACATGTGCTAGCCGGAGGATATGACCGGTGAACCACAAAGTTTGGTGGTTGTGCAGGTGTAGGTTGTCCGTTCGTATCCTTATCCTTCAGATAGTACACGTAGATAGATCTCGAGGTGGTTTTTGTTTAAGGTGAGTACAGAGAGTCGGTATTACCGATCCCCCTCACGAGACCACTTGAAGATAGCTTCCACCACGGACTTTAGGTCGGGGTTGGATACCAACGAGGCTTGGAGCCTGTTTTGGCGTTGGATACTAACCGTAGGCTTTGGGTCTGGGGCGTGGGCACATTTGAAGACAAAGAGGACAAAATCTGTGATGTTGTGCGAGACAAGTTCTCGAGACGGGCTGAGGGCATCTCTTTATCTGATTGGCGGATCCGATTACAGACCTAGATGAAATTGAAGCGCCAACGGACGCCGTCGTTTAACGACTGATATGCGTTCAAGCTCTTGTCCCAATATTTGAAGTTAGAGGCCCTACAATCATACAAACAATGGATATCGCAACATGAGGCAGAATTGCGTCCCGTTGAGGAATATTGGCGCCATCGTGTAGAGCTAGTAACTGCACAGTAGGAGAGTGCAGTTGCCCAGCTCTCGACTTCCATTGAGAAGCCCAATGTGGAGTAGAGTTTCCGTGAAGATTCCGGGGGCAAGGGCGTTGTTGTTGTGGCCAAACGGTCTGGCATGGGGGCCATGTTATGTTTGTCTCTAGCAACATGTGCAGCATTGATGGCAGCTGACGATCCGCCAACTTTTGATCATCCGGACAGCAGTACAGCGGGGGTATGTGATGGGCCTTAAGCCCGACCCAACCCAGCCATGATCCGGATATATGACCCGGGCATGGACCGGGCCTCAACCGAGATTCGCGGATATAAAACCCGGGTAGCCCTGACTATAAGGCCCCCCCTCCAACCCCACCGGCCAGCTGGCTAGGAACGACCCCCCAGCAGCCACACCCTTCCTTGACCCCAACCCCCCTTCTCTCCAGAACTCTTTCCCTCTCTCCAATGACTCTCTCTTCCTTTCTAGCGACCTCTTCCCTCCCTCTCTAATGTCTTCTCTCCCACAAATTTTCCCCTCTCTCACCCTCTCTAATTCTCTCTCTCATAGTTTTTTTTTTTTGGGTTTCTCTAGAAAGGATTATTTCTTGGGAGTTGGGATTTTAGTAGAGGAAGTTGGGGTTTTGAGCAACAAGAAGGTAAAGAAGAAGGTGGTGATTTCAAGCAAACAGGAGGGTGTTGAAGGAGGCTTTTTGATGCTTTTTAAGGAGATTACAAGGGTCTTGAAGGTGGTGAAGGAGGTGCGCGGAAGCTAGAGTTTTTGAAGAGTTGGTGGCACCTAGGGTTTGGTGATGGAGAAGACTTTTTGACAATGGTGGTGGAGATTCCTAGGCGTAAAGGTGGTGCAAGGAGGTCCGCGGCCGTGGCGAGAAGATTCAAGAGATAAGACCAACATTTGAAGCAGCTTGCGGGTTCAACAAGGAGGTGACAATGAGTTGGGGAAAAAGGTGATTCTTGCCACATATTAAGTTTCTCTTTTTGGTGCAAATTTTTTAGTTTCTTAAGTCTCTTCTCTCTTTTTCTATCGGGGTGACCTCCGGTTACATCCTCTTTGGTCTAGATAAAAGTCTACCCGTAGACTCTAACTAGACCTTATATGTCCTAGATCTTGGTTTCTTGCACTTGCAAGTCTACTTTAATATCCCACCATTGGTTTACTATTGTCTCGGCCTTGTGATAGAAGTATTTTTTATGTTTTCTCCACTCTTCCCTCATCTTTAGATCTTGTCTATTTTTTCTATCTTTTTCTCGATCTTCCTCGTCAACCGGGAATCCCTCTTCCAACTTCTTGTTTTCCAAATCACCTCTTCAAAGTGATCAATTGCGATGTTGTTTTGTTTGTCGTGTTAGTAGATACGTGCGATATCTACATCCACAATAGTCTAGTAAAATTTTCCGGAGAAAGTATATCGATTGTCCACTATACTATGTTTTCCAGGCCGGACCGAAGTTTGTGATAAGTTAATAGAGAGATTGGTGGGGGTATAGGCATTTCACGAAGCTTGTCCATCCCGAACGACATGGCTCTACCGGTATCACTGACGCTTTTGAAGGTTGACCCGAACAAGTGGGAGGGGACTACGAAAGGTGAACAGTTGGAGGAGGACCTCATCCACATGGAGTGCAAACACGGTTGTCATAACGGACGGATTGAGGTGATCGGACGGTACAAGCGGACGGACGGTCCGGACGGCACGGACGGACGGTTCGGACGGATTGCCCGAAGAGCGCCCAGTAATTTTTTGCAAGTAAGAAATTTTTACTATGATCGCCACGTCACATACGGACGTGTCACGCCACCGTGGCACTAGGGCGGGGAGGTCACCATGAGGGGCAGAGACGTCTACGGCCCAGGGGCGGGGATGTCTAGTCCCCAGAGGCGGGGAGGTCCCCGCCCCTCATGTAGGCGTCCACGCCCCTACATCATCGAGCGGAGAGACCTTAATGTCTGGAAGCAAAATATGTTTATTACATTAAATCGTTTCACAATAAAACAACAATTCCCTATTCTCATACTTCCAAACGAAGTAATATCTTGTAGTTATCTAAGAAACCTTTTTCTCTCCTAGCTTCTTCTATGAATTATCACAACTCTCTTGATTTCGCAGACATATATGTAGTTACTTTTCTTGTCCTTTAATTATTCAAACGGCCCGATCTGTGCACTCCTTCGGTGGACGGGCCACCCATAACCGCATCTCGAAGGACGATATCATCATCATTTGGTGCCTCATCGCAATCTGGACGGTTGTCATCATCAGCTCCTTCATCGCTCTCATCTTCAAATTCTCCATTGCTACCATCCGTAGTCCAAAAGCCCTCTATTTCAGAGTTGTCATTGCGAAGCTCTACGACTGTTTCACCATCACAACGCGAGCGTCTGAATCTCTTTTCTCGATGTGCGTAAGGATCATCGCCGTCGGAATTTATGGTTGGACCGCTGGTAGGAAGAATTGCTCGATTCGGAACAACATACGCCGGAGTTGTTGAAGAGCGTCCTAGAACATACCTGTCCAAAAACGGTTGTACAACCACGTTCGGATCTCGTGCCCCTATTCCAAGGAGGGGACGTCTACGATGCCTTGAGGAGGATGCTTCGCCGTTGTTTCTTCCTTCACGGCCTATAGTCGCTCCACGGCCTCTAGACCCTCCACAAGCATTAGTCCTTCCATTGGGTTGTACATATTGACCCATTGGATGAAGAGGCGTCCTTGTAGCGGCCAAAGGCGGTCTGCTGTTTCTGGTAGTGGTAGCGGAAGTGTTTAGACCCATCCCCTCAACGCCTACACTTCGTTGGAAAGGTCCATACATGGCATTCGCCATTCTAGGAGAAGAGGAATTCCGGGAAGGTGGCGTTGGTACATTCTAGTCATTGATAACCGTAGGCAACACCACAACTGGACATGGTTGTGGCTCAAGGTCCTCTATGAATGCAAAAGCATCATCGGGGTCTAAATATTCCGGGTCAAAACGCTTTCGCTGGTTAACAACCCTTTTATTTCTTCGAGTTGTCCCTACGATTGTTGTGTTTACAACATTTGCGTTAGAGTCTCCTTGAACGACTCTAGTGCTATGAAATGATGCACCCATTCCAATAGGGCTCTCCTGGCCATACCGGTTTTCAACCGATCCTTGGTTGTTTCGAGTTGCAGTATTTACTGCGTTTGCTCCCGCTCCGTTGTTGTCGGCATCTCCATTTCCACGTCCATGGTCTGATGGGGAATTGTCATCGTCGCAAACATTCCTGACATTGCCCCCCCCATTTCAGGCTCTTCAAGGTTAGTCACATTTGGGATGTCGCTCTCTGAGGAAGTAGACAAAGGTTGCACTTCATGAATGCCCTCATTTTGAGGAAGTTGAGGCAAAGGACTGCGACGAGGACTTTGATTCCAAGGTCCCCAACGACCTTGAGCCAATTCTTCTTCCACATCGTCATCATCTCCGTAATAGTTTCTCGTTTCCTCAAGGTGATCGGCGCCTTCCGCCCAAAGATTAGGGTGTCCATGGTACTCCAGCGGAGAGTGGGGAGCTGCCATATTGTGCTCCTCCTCTTCCTCGGCTATCAACACATCAAATTCACGATTGGGTTCACCCACCAGGACCGGCCCCAGGGCATCTGGGTCGGAATCCTCTGAGTGAATATTCGCATAGTAGCATCGAACGGGATCGGCCCCTGGTCTTTGTTGAAGGCATCGGCTATTGGTATAAATATACACCAATGATGCACCCTTCTCTGCCGCTAATCGATTTCGGCTCTTGTTGTGGACAAACGAGTACATACTCCAGTTTCGTTGGCAAGAGCTAGCTGAACACGAAAGGGCTAGAATACGAACAGCTATTTTAGACAATGCCTTGTCTACGATCCTGGCCCACCATTGGTAGAGTTGATGCTTTGTTTGGCGGATGTCAAATGCCGCGGTAGGGCCATATGGTCATGTGCCCTCCTCGTACTGTGTTAACTCATATTTGACGTTGTCATAAGAGATTTCCAATACCTCCACCATTTTGCAAACAACCCGATTCAATGCTCTTGGTGCGATTCCGTCAGCCCTAAGTGCCACAATATCCTTGAGGTACGGATTCAAAAGAGCCCCGGCGTAGTGAACATCGGTAAAAACCATTTGCCACCGGGCATCAAAAGATTGCTCAAGAGTGGATGCTATGTCAGCTCGTAGAGTAAAGGGTGACTCTCTCAAAGAATACACGTGTTCTCGCAAATTATGCATCACGAGCCACGCACGACCCATGGCTGGTTCGCCGCCATCAAACACACGCAATGCCTTCAAAACATCCCTAGTCATGTGCACGTAATTCTGACATCGTTGCCAAAAGGCCACATCTTTGATGGTGAGCACCATATTACGCGAAACGATTGCTGCTTGCTCTCCATTTTGTTTATTCCGTAGGGTTGCAAAGTAGTTTACAACACGGAGGTGGTCTTTCAACTGCTCCAATACTCCTTTGAGTCTCACCAATCGATCCAACATAAGGAAATTACAAACAAAGCGGGTTTCAGTGGGCACTATAATATGCAGGTTTGGACTCAACTCTCGAAGTGTCCCCATTGTGCATGATGGTTTCTAATATATTTGCACAATTTCTTTGCCCTCTCTATTAAATCTTTAAATTCTTGGACCTTTGCCCAATCTTCCGACATGAGATCCAATGCATGTGCCATGCCTCCCTACTTGTGAATGTGCGGGTATGTGAGAATAATATCATCCATCGCTCCAAGCATGTTGGAAGCATTGTTTGTACAAATCTGTGTCACATTCTTGGAACCCACCTTCTCAATGTAAACTTTCACTTGGTCGGCTATGTACCGCATG
Source organism: Bryoerythrophyllum caledonicum (assembly GCA_963971425.1). Classification (NCBI taxonomy): domain Eukaryota; kingdom Viridiplantae; phylum Streptophyta; class Bryopsida; order Pottiales; family Pottiaceae; genus Bryoerythrophyllum; species Bryoerythrophyllum caledonicum. The sequence continues at coordinate 51,299,722 of OZ020514.1, read as the reverse complement.
GACTTCTTCTCACTCATAGTGTCTATGCTCCCCAAGAATACGTCACCAGTGGGGCACGACATCATTAAATTCATGAGGGGCCTCCGGTGGACATCATCCCAACCATCCGTGCATATCGACACCCCATAATTCTTGATTGCAAAACCAACTTTGGCTTCAATCTCTTTCTCGATTTGCAACTTCTTAGGTTCAATCAATCTAGTCCTCAACTGGTGATATGTAGGAGGCGTGTACTCAAACTTTGCCACGGATGTTGCCCTCACTGCATCGATGAACGCCTGATTTTGCGCCACATTAGAAGGCAAATTCGCCTGATAGAAAAAAGTCGCCCACTTCTCATCAAGTTCCTTCCTCTTTGCAATGTAAAAAGCATCAAGCATCCGTTGTTGATGTAGTTGCCCAGATCTAGTGGAATTTGAGGCGGTAAGACCACCCGACACATGTTCGCGGTGGTTTCCTTTAGAGAGATTAGGCACTCCTTCTTGAGGCCCACTTGTTACCCCACCCGCCACATTATTTTGAGCGTCGGATTGGCTTGAAATGTCAATAGTTGGTGCCCTCGATGGACCACTCGGGCTTGAATCTCCGCCATACATTCGTTGCGGAACAATGTTTCCACAATTGGCAAATCGACTTCGCACATAGGGAGGTAGGCTACGACAAATCGACCTCTCTGACTTGGCGCCATATCCAAAGTGAGCGAACGCACGCTCTTGTTTGTAGCTTAAAGTATAGTTGCAGAAAATACAACTCACTTTGCCCCCGTTGTCACCAAAATTGTACCAAGGTTCCCATTCTTTTGTTTGCTTCATTTGACTTCCCATTGCATTCACAGCAAATGCCAAATAATGTGCAAGTCCCGTCTAAGCCAAAATACAGTGCTAGTTATAGTATAGAATGGGGTGAAAATATGAGGTCTGATAGCGCTGGTGTATTGCTTGAACTAATTTTTACATCACCTCTGCCGCACTCGAGTGCCGCCTGCCACCTAAGTAGACTCGCAAGGAGCTCAAACTGAATTGAGGTCGAAGGGATAGAGGCCAAGGTGACAAGCGTGAAGACAATCGGCCCTCCCCGAACCTTTTATACATGAGCCAAGAACGGGTGGGACCTGACGTGCCAAGGGCGGGGACGTCTCCATGCAGTGGCAGAGACGTCCCCGCCCTTACCGGGGCAGGGGCGGGGACGTCTCCGCCTTGCCCTATTGTGGGGAGACGTCCCCGCCCCTGCCCGGGTAAAGGCGGGGACGTTTCTTCCCTTACCCGGGTAAGGGCGAGGACGTCTCCGCCCCACCAGGGTAGGGCAGAGATGTCCCCGCCCTTACTTGGGCAAGGGCTGGGACGTCTCCCCAACTCAAGAGAAGGAGGCCTTTGGGGCATTTTGGGTGCTTAGGCACTCCTCCTCTCCATGAGGAGGGTGGAGGTTCTAATATAGGGTGCCTTATTTTTGGTTCCGACAAGATTGCGACACACTTAAAATAAGAAGCAGATTATGTCTATGAAGGAAGGCTTTCGGGAAAGTACTACTTCTGTCCTTTGACCGCATGCTCTCCAATAATGAACACCTTTATTAGCTCCCTTTTAGATCAAGTAGTGAATAGCATGGGAGCTATGCAAGTCCCCATCCATAACAGGTAGTATAAGCCTCTAGTAGAATGTAATGTGCAAGTTCTCTCAATAAATTGTACCATTACAAACAAAAAGGATATTTAAAATCATATAATGTTTAGAGCAAAAGCATTGTTCACAAAATTGATTTGCTACGTCCTAAACCTTTATATACTCCTAGTCAGTAGTAACGTTGGTGAAGGGCTCGTTCGGTCCTCCTCAGCCTACCACGTGCTTGTGCCTTTTCGCTCGCGACTTGGACGTGGGTTCCGTCAGAGTGAGCATTTGAACTTGACGTGTCAATATCATAGCTAGGTGTGTCGTCCATCACAGTCATGAACTTGCCCAATCCACCTTCTGGATACTTGCGCCATCCCATTGGAATTATTCCATTTTCGGGGCAAGGAATTTTTACCTTCCCCGGCAATGACTTCAAAGTGGACCAATCCACTATCTTGCCCAACTTCACCTCCGCATGAACACCCCGCGCAATGAAGAGATTTACTTCGTTGCGTTTGACAAATGGGACGTCATACAACACTTGATAAACTTCGATGCATCGGTTTTTAAACGCCTCGTCGATGCAATGCTTCAAGTTTGCCTTGTGGAAGCGCCGGTGATAGTTGTGTCGCGCCTCTGGGAAAGCCTTGTCGATGTAGCACCACTCGATGTAGTTCGCGCAATCATCAAAACTCCATGGCTCTACTACGTCCTCCCAACCTTGAAAAGCCAACATCTCGGGATTACGAAGAACGTGCAACCGCTTCCGATGGGCGTTCCCCGCGCGTGCACGGGTCATGTCTCGCTCGTCCTTGGCCAATTGTCCGGATGAAGACATGGTGTGCACGTGTGAATGCAAAATTCTGGCGTGGATGGATGAATGAGACCTCGCACAACGCCCACATCCAATTCAATGAAGAGATGGTGGATAGGAGTATGCAAGGCGGGGACAAATGAGGTCCCCCTCCATTAAAATAGTAATCCGGTGGGGACGGGGACGTCTCCGCCCCTGCCTCAGTAGAGGGCGGAGACGTTCCCGCCCCTGCCTCGGTAGGGGCGGAGACGTCCCTGCCTCGTCCAGGTATGGGGCAAGGACGTCCACGCCTCTGCCAAGGCAGGGGCGGAGACGTCTCCGCCCCACTAGGGCATGCGTTTGCTTGTAAATTGGAGGGGGGGGGTTCGTCCCCACAAAACTTTCCAAGGAGGAGTTTGAGGCCACTCTTGCTTGGCCGAGGCACTCCTCATCTCCATGAGGCGGGTGCACAATTAAATATGGGGTGATTTATTTTTGGTTCCGACGATATCCTAATGCACTTAAAATAACATGCAGATTATGTCTTTCCCTAGTTCTAGGGAGGAAGGCGAAATGGAAAGTACAACTTTTGGACTTTGACGGCATGCTCTCCAATAAGGAACACCTTTATTAGCTCCCTATTAGTTTTGGAGCAAACATAAGAGTGTAGAAAATTATTTCCTTCCAAATTTTAAAAAAAAATCCTTGTCTTTAGTGGAAAATAACGCTTCAACTCAAGTCAAAGATTTTCACATATTGCCAAAAATAAAACGGGCAAGGTACCAAAAACAAAAACGTCTTACCACATAAAACTTAGAGATTTTAACTTTTTATACTTTTGATTTTTTTCACAACAATATGTGGTGTAGACCTTCATATTGACGGTTTGGATCATCAATCTAAAACATATCAAGTATCTAAAAACTAAAACGTTACTTGCCCATTTTTTAGCTTCCACTACTAGCATAGCTGACTTGAATAAGGTACACCCTTTTTCTACCTCTAACAATTGGTGTATAAGGAACTAACATCATCCTAAACTACCACTAGCAATGGATTTAGGCCTTATCTAGTGCAAAAATTTGATACCAAGTAGTGAATAGCATGGGAGCTATGCAAGCCTTTCAATCCGTGTGGTTAAAATTTATGAAATTTTGTGGGGACATTAACAAAGAAGTATTTATTGTGATCCTATGGTTAGATGTAGAAATAAATAGGTTTTGTCTCCATTCTTAGGCATTATACTATAGCCTCGCAGTTTTAAAGTGTTTTTGGTGCAAAAATGCCTTGGTCCTATAGGGATTAAAAATGTTTGGAGGTTTAAAACTTGGTCCACACCATTTTTTTTAATACAAACGCACAAATCCTTATGAGGCTTAAGTACATCCATAATCACACCACTATTATCAAGTAGAATGTAGACACTACTATTCATATTTTTTTTTTAGTATCCATAATGTAATACGAAAATGGGAAAATACATTAAACGCTAAAAGATGAAGCATTGTAAGAAAATTGTCTCTTGGTACCGCAAAAACAAAAAATACACTTAGTCAATATTCATCAGGCTATTAGTAGTGCCACTCACCCCTGCCTTGTTGTCGTGTGCTCCTACGTGCATAGGGAGGTCTTCATCTGAGCCCAATACAAGTCTACGTTTCGTCGATCGTGTTATCCTCGCTGGTCCATCTTCATCCAACACGGCCCTTAGGATTTGGGATTGCATGAGCTGGTCGAGCGTTTGTCGTGTCCCTAAACTGTGCACATCGAGCAAGAAGTCGATTCTGTCATTTCGGAAAATTTCTTTCCACTCTGATTCCGATAATTGTCTTAGTTCTTGTGGGTCCAGTTGGTCAAGGTCGTGAGAAATGCGATCCCCGTTGTCGTTTGTGATGCGAACTCCGTCAACGGCCCACAACCATTGCCGTGGATGAGGTCCGAAACAAAATTGCTCCCCGTTCTCGTCCCAATGGCCATAAAAGCATTGGTAGAAGAAATTTCGTTTTCCTTGACCGTATTTGTCCTTTAACGGGATCAAATTCTTGCACACCCGGACAATTTGCTCCGAGTCCCTTTCCCAACCCCACTCGTTTAAGAGGTGCATCTTATCCAACGAGTGCATCTTCATTTTCCGGCTCCACACCAAATCCTTTCCCCACATCTCAGATTGATCAGGAGCGTTCGTCACATTGAACTCCCAATGCGGGGGCGTGTATGGAACTAATCCAAAAAGTTCGTACAATCGCTCGTGAAAAGGGGCCTTGCACAATGAGCACCGTCAGCACTTAACCATCAAGCTAATCAAACAAAATGGATGGTACAATTGCTCACAAGTGCCTAGATGCATCCCACTTTCTGGACCAAATGGGTTTAGACAAATTGAGCAACTCGTACCGCCGGATACAAAGCTCGAAGGTTGTGGCCACAATAACATGGGTTTGCCCCGATGATCGAGGGTGGATGAAACCTCCTTTTTGAAATCCCATTTTTAACGGGACCAATCGATGGTTGTTTGCCCACCAGCGGTTTTCACCATCGCCATTTCATCCATCTTGAAAAGATCATCTACAAGGGCCCACGATGTCAAACCAAACACCCTCTCCTGGTTGTTTTCGGTATAGTTGTTGTCGAATTTTTTGGAATTCCGCCTCCAATTGTCAGGACCGATCGACTGTGAAGAGGCATGCCAACTTCCATTGATAGTAATGTTCTACCATTACATCCAAGCGACTTTGTAGTCTTGAATTCTCTTCAAGCGCTTTAGCGAGCTCTTTGCCGCCGTCACCCCCCGCACCCTCTTCTTTATTGACCATAGCTTTGTCTGCGTTGGTAGGGGCCTCATCAAACGACAATGAATCGTCTTCGATTGACACGTGTACAAGCCCTTCTTCTTCCCGTCGTGGATTCCGATCTTCTTTGGTCATTGTACTAGCTTGAAGGGCAAGTCGGAGCTCCTCCATATCACGTCGTTGCTGGTCAATAGCAATGTTTTTATCATTGACTTCAACTCTCAACTTGCGAACCTCATCGCGCAATGACAATAGTTCTGTCGTCTTTCCCTCCAATTGGTTCAGCAAGGTTTGGATAGTGCTGGCAAAAATAGCACCAGTAGAGGCTTCTAACGTTCGATCAACAACCGCGGGGGATTGTACCTGAGCCCCAACTTCATTAACGGTATCGTTAACGACTACGTTAACCGTCTGTTCCGCCCTCCTTCGTTTGGTGCGCGCTTGTGTCCTTTGGCTCCTTGTGATTGGAACGTGGGATCCGTCAGAGTCTGTATCCGTGTTTGAGGGATCGGTCTCGTACGTGTCGACCGGTTCAGTCTTCGCCACCAATTTGCCCAATCCGCCTTCCGGATACCTCTGTGTCCCCATTGGAATCAATCCATTCGCCAGAGAAGGAACTTTTATGCTATCTTCCATGGCTTTCAAGGTGGACCAATCCACCCTCTTGCCCAACTTTACCTCCGCGTGGACACCTCGCGCAAGGAAGAGATTTACTTCATTGCGTTAGATATAAGGGATGTTGTACAAGACCAGGTATACTTCAATGCACCGATTTTTGAACGCCTCGTCGGTGCACTTCCATAAATTTGCCTTGTGAAAGCGTCGGTGATAATTGTGTTGCTCCTCCGGGAAAGCCTTGTCGATATGGCACCACTCGATGAAGTTTGCGCAATCCTCGAAACTTCATGGCTCCGGAACTTCTTCCCAACCTTTAAAAGTCAATTAAATAGGATTCTGAAGCACATGCAACCTCTTCCGTTGTTTGTTTCCCGATTGTAGTCGACTCTTGTCTCGTTCTTCTCTACTCATTTTTACCAGCGTGGCCATGGGTGGGGAAGATCTCAATAATGTATGTGATGCAAATGGATGAAGTCCTCACACGACACCCACAACCAACTCAATTAAGAGGTGGATGAAGAGGGAGTATGTGAGGCGGGGACAATTAGGGGTGTGCACGATATTATATAGCCGATAGACGAAGCACTAGTCTAGGGTCCCCGGGCGAGGCGGGGACGTCTCCGCCCGTGCTCGTATGGGGCCGGGACGTCTCCGGCCCTAGTAGGGTAGGGGCGGAGACGTCTTTGCCCCCTACTGGGCAGGGGCGGAGACGTCCCCGCCCTGCCTAGGTACGGCGGGAACGTCTTCGCAAAAAGAACCCTACTCCATATAAATAGGGGACATTTTGTCCTTATTCTCTGCCAAGTCCACTCCCTAGGCCTCACGTGTCAGTTCGCTTTGCGGCCTGAAAGTGAGTTTGGTGGGTGATCGGGCTTGGCCCATTTATTGTACCCAGACTCTTTGCGGTTTTTTTTAAAACCATCAACTTGGAATTTCGACCACGGTAGGGAGTTGACTATCACATATGGCGGGAGCAGGAAGTAGGTCGATGGAGAATCGCCCAGTATTTATGGACTTGGATGATGTTGATGAGACGGTGCTTCCGTCCACCAACACGGAGTTGACTTCGGGATCATTGAATCCGTCGTCATCGAGCGGGAAGAGGCGGAAGAAGTCACCAAATCCGGACATGCCCCCGCACGAATACATGGTTGAATGTAGAGGGATTGCCGTCGAGTTTTACAACCGCCGAACGAGAGGGGCGTTGACGAGGAGCTATTTGGCGCACAACGAAGAGGGATACCACAAGTTGACCGTTGACATGTGACACGAATTAATGTCAAACCTTGATAAATCTGAGAAATTTAATAATTTCTCAGGTTATTGGTTGCATTCGGAGTGGTTGGACACACAAGTGACCGCACTAACCACCAATATTGTTGTGAACTGGTGTTACGTCACGGGAAAGAAGGAGGATGAAAGCAACTGGAACCTAGAAGAGCACGCACTAGTGGCAAAGATGAGGATGATCCAGGGCTTTGTTCAACAGTACTCTTCTTCCCGTAAGAAGAAACTAACTCTTTGAAAAACGACTATTGAGGAGCAAATTTTGGCTCACTACGTTGGTGGAACTTTCAAGTGGCTTGAGAGTTCGCTAAGGTGATTCCAATGCCAGGACAAAAAGCGGTGGGTGGCTATGGGGCTGTATGGAAAGTGATGATAACCAAATTGGAAAACATTCCAAGTTTGATTTACTTCGCCAGAAAGACTCTGACCAACACCAACGAGAGGGAGAAGCGCCGAGACATCATCAACGAGGCTGGAGGGTGTCCGGTAGTGCATCCAGGGATCATTAGACTTGCGTACATCCACTCGAAAACTATGAAAGGGTACACGCTCTGGTGGAATGGGGGATCTCTCCAAAGTTTTTGGTCCAAGTTTGACTCGAAAGTGGACGAAGCATTGCCGTTTGAACGGATTGAGATGCATCCAAATACTGGGTTGTTGATCCAAGAGCTTCGGTGGGTAAAAACTTACTGCCAAAATCGAGTGAACCTCGCGCTATTATTGCTTGTCATTGTGGGGAAATGCCACGACGCGAAATATATACACAATGACATCTCTCCATCGAATGTTTTGCTCCACTTTGATGAGTGGAAACCCGATACGGTGTACATCGGAATTTGCAATTGGGGGCTTTCTAGTCGGGTTGTGGAGAATGAGCCATCAAGGTATGGTTTTGAATTCAAGGAGGAGCTTCAACAAGAGGGTGCGCGGCGACGGTTTGTGGCACCAGAACTGTTCTATGTTTTTGGGCCGCGGGACTCCACCAACTCGCTTGAAGTCATGCAATGGTCACACCTTTTATCTCATGAAGGCCCCTCGTGTATCTATAAATACATCTCATCTATCGATGGATACTCTCAATCCACCGTTAGACTTCTCGGTTGAGACATCAAACCTTCCAGCGGATTCTCTTGACTATGAGGGAACTCCCAACCTTCTTGACATTCCCTGTATAGATCAACCGGATGAATCTTCAAGTTCAGCCTTTGTAATATGTTATGTGTTATTGTTGACTTATCTCACCGGTTGATGGAATGTTAAAAGTTGCTAGATGTAAACACTAGGGTGAGAGTAGTGGTGTCGATGGGGCCTAATTGTACACCCGGTCGTTACCGCTTGAGTGGTTTCTTCGGCTACTTACTTTTATAAGGCAATGTTTCATCGATCCTGAACAGGGAGTCTTCCGGTTTAGGGGTCTACCGGTAATCTGCTGGTGACTACGCTACTCTTGATTTTAGGATCTATATACCATATTGTCTTTTACAAGATCTAGTTTTGGAGGGTAGCTATTAACTTTTGTGCACTCTCTAGATGCCATTTCCACCTTTTGGAGATCTAGTTTTGGAGAATAGCTAGTAGCCTTTGTGTAATTAAGGAGCCTTAGGCTCTTGTGTTAAGTACTCTTCTCTTTGTTCCTTTGCTCGTGTCTTGCTTTCATTGCTTGTATCTACAATCTTTTGTTGAGCTTCGGTGAGTAGAGGTGGAGAGGGTTGAGTCCTCCTAGCGAGTCCTTGCTAGGATGTGCAAGGTTGTGGCTTGTGAATGTTATGTGATTGACTGCAAGTAGAGGCTTCCGAAGGGTGCAGGATATCCAAGTTAAATAGGTGGAGTAAAATCCGAGATCTACTTCAAACCCTTGATCGAAGGGACTGGGAAGAGTTGCCTATCGGATGGGATTCCGGAAGCTCACGGCTATTTATGATAGCTTCTCTTAAGTAGATAGTGTTTGGATTGGTGGGGAAGAGAGATGATATCCCTCCTTTAGGTACATCGGGAGAGATCCCGGCTAAGCCTGAGTCCGGAGTATTCCGGGGTTTCTACCCTCGCAGTGGATGGGATTCCTTGATCCCTGTGTCTTGCTTATGTGATTTGCTTAGCATTATATTGTTGTGATTCTTGTATCTTCTTTGTTTGATTCATTGGATGTGGTTTTAGTTGGAACCCGGGCTTGCGTGATCGATTTACCGGGAGAAGTCTCAGGTAGATTGTGAAGGCCGGTAAACTAGCTACAACCCATTTAACTCTTTCTAGGTGTAGAGTAAGAATGTGGATATTGTGGCCTCTGGACTGCGAGAACGGAGGGCAGTGATTTCCCGGGCACTGAAGAAACTTACCAGGAAACGACTCTTACGCTGAATAGAGTTTAAACTAAATACTTGTGGATACTTGCTACAAGTCACTAAGATAACGGGGAAGCCATCCTCCGGGATGGGCTGAGGTATTGAGTGTGAAGTGTTGTCAAGATTTAGAGAGTTTGACACACGATAAAAATACCTAAAATCAATCTGGTTAGTTGGGCTTGCTTAAGGTTAATTTCGGTTGACTTTGAGAATTACAAACCACTAGACTACAACATGATTTTTGGCGCCCCTACCGGGGATTTTTGGTTGAGATGAAATTTTCATGTCTTGTATGTGATTGTTGATTTTTTCGATAACCGGGACCTGATCAAGACTTTTGTAGTGACCGATATATCCTAATTTGAATTAATCCAGTTGATTTTGTTATTCATGTTACTTTTTTTTGAATTCATGTTTAATAAGCTCCAAGTGTGGATATTGATCTGTGGGCTATTTTAGATTTGTTCTAAATGCAATACATGATAAGGAGTTCAAGGGACACAATGGGAATAAGGAAGTCTACAAGGATAAAATCATTCGAAGGTGTGCCTAGCTGGTATTAGTCCCGGGCATCTTTTCTAGAGGAACATAGTTCAAGAATAGAAGTTTCAAGACTTGGAGACTGGGAGGATCCTAGTGTGCAACAATTGGAGGTGGAGGAAGTTGGCAACGCATCCGGAAGAATAACCTTTCAATTTCCAAACCATCCTTCATTAAGACTTAACCTTAGGTCGGAAGTTGCTAAGGAGAGTAACTCCGGAGAGTCTATAGTTGAATTACCGATTGTTGAAATTGGGAGCCAACCGAGATTTTCTAATCTTTTGGTTATCCCGGAATCAGCTACTAACACTATGGCTTGGCAGGAGACTCGGTTAAAATGTAAAAAGTTTAGATGTGATGGCAGTCAGGATGCCGATGAGTGGATCAAGGAGTTCGAGGTCACCGTAGACGTCATACAAAAGGATCCGACAACCCGATTGAGGATTTTTCTTGGTTTGTTAAGAGATGAGGCTCTGCTTTGATTTTCTGATGTAAACGCTGACGTGAAGACTGATCGGGCCGCATTGTCTGCCTTGTTCAAATGCACTTTCCCAGATTTGGGAGGTGACAACGGGATCACCGAGAGACTGAACAAATTAGTTCGTAAAGAAAGTGAGTCTATCCGGTCATACGGACATAGGATGAGGACTCTTATGTCCAAACTTTCCTATTATGCACCGGACACCATACAAGTAGAGTGGTATGTGTCAGGAATTGATGAAGACACGGCACGCAAGGATTTGTAGAGTGAGTCCAATTTCAACACGGACAACGCCCAATCGAGCGATGTTAGTCCACCACCTAGGAGAGCTTCTACTTCCCAGAGTCACCGGAAGGACGGCGACGGACCGAGAGTCAAGGTGAAGGTGGAGACTCCGGACATCGGTAGACAGATAATGAAGGACGTCACCAAGGCCATGATCGTGCTCTCCGTATAGTTGGCGGCAATGCAGAAGACCCGGAGAGTCATTCCAACCAACCAGAGAATGTCGTATGCAGCACCTGTGGAGAGAACGGTCACAACAGTGGTGAGTGCACACGCTCACGCCCCGTTCACTTCGTAGATGGTGACGGAACGAGGTACTACTCGGCGGAGTGTGAAGAGGAGGAACCAAAAAAATCGGAGGTCTACAATTTTGTTCCATCATACAGCCGGGGAAGAGGTTCCTATTTTTTCTACCAGCCCAGAGAATAGGCCACCGGAAACTTCCAAAGTAACACTTCACAACCTAGGTCTACACTTCCAATTCATAGGCAACCGGTGCCATTTGTGATGTAGTATGGTGTATGTTGTCTATGTGGGAAAGCCGGGCATTTTGCACCAGATTTCCCGGAAAGGGCTCAATTTGGTATGGGATATAACCAAGGAGCTTCTTTGGAGCTACCATGCCAGAATTGTGGCAAGAGTGGCCATACTGTAGGTCAATGTCAGGAGCGTCCCAAGCCAAAGGTCATCTACAAGAAGGTTGACAATCCTCCCCGAGAGCAGACAACCTTGAACTACGTGCACACGGGAGGCCTGGAATGGCCTACCAAGTGACAACCACCGGTGGAGCTGCAACCGGATACAGGAGTAAACCGGGTAAGCACCCGCAGCTGCGTTACGAATAGAGTAGGAAGACACTCTCACCGAAGACCGGCCCGGCATGATCGGAGTCGTAGAATCCTGACCCCAGAAACATCCGATGTATCCGGAGGATCGGAAGAGGAGCCGAACCTTGAACCACCTATCGTGACTCATCCATCGGTAGCTCAAGCCGAAAAACGGGTGGGACTAGCCAACCCTCTTCCAGACATTAGCCAAGAAGTTAGACATCAGATTAATGGAGATAGAATAGAGCCTAGCACTAGGAAGGTGACATTTGCCGGTAGCCCGGTAATCATCCACCCAAACATAGGCATCCGGGTAGATGAGTATGACATCTTACAGGATCTCCAGGCATAGAAGGCCAATGTGACAATTGCTCAACTTCATTATGACAATCCAAACTACCAGAAGCTACTCAAGGACTCATTGATCCGGCCTTGTAGGCGCAAGATCAAGTTGCCACCAATAGCGGTCAATTTTGCAAAAGTTGAAGACTTTGCCGCTCCAGAGATCTCGGTAGAGATAGATGGATGCCTAATCCAAAACGTCTTGGTAGATGGTGGATCGGAGTTAATCTTATGTTGGAGTCTACAGCTTCCGACCTAGGATAGACTAACCTCGAATCCACCGAGCAAACTCTCCGGATGGCGGACCAATCAAGAGTAGTTCCCACCAGTAAGTTATCCGGTATCCCAACCTTGATTTGTGGCACGACTTTCCCTTTGATCTATATTGTTATCCAGGTAGGTTTGGGAAAATCGTTTCCTCTTTTGTTAGAGAGATCGTGGCTCTACATAGCCGGTGTCAAGGTGAATTCGGAGAGGAAGGCCATTATCATTGATAATCCTCCGGTAAACATTCCATGGCTTCCGGAAGAGCACCAAGGTGAAACCTAAGAATCTGATGGATATACCTCAGATTGGACACACCCGGAGGAAACAAACTTTGTTTTGTCCTACCGAATAGAGCTGTACACCCAAGATGTAGAGTCGGATTTTGATTTTCTAGAGCCCGTCACGGAGATAGGCGTAGTCAATCCAAACTCGAACCCGAAAGATGTCCCGGAGAGGAAACCGAAAGAATGATCCTTAGAAGAATCTGATGTCTTATTATCCTCGGAGTGGATTAGACAACAGATGAAGGACCAAACCCTCCCACCGTTGTGATGTAGTTCCACCGGTAGACTCGTACCTTGGACGGATTTGTATGCCACTGCCGATGTGGATGAAGCCGAGAAGATCAAGACGGCGGTTACTCCGGATGACTACGAAGCCGTGGAGGTAGAGGTAGGTAAGACCTTCTACCTAGGGAAAAGACTATCTAAGAGAGAATGTAAGGAGTATATGGCTTTGTTCAAAGAGTTCTCTGATGTCTTTGATTGGTCACCAGCGGACTTGAGAGAAATCCCTTGAAACTTGGGAGAACATGCCATTGATTTGAAAGAGGACTCCACTCTGATCCGGCAACGGCAATATCCGTTGAACCTCAAGTACTCCTTGATGGTTGAGGAGGAGTTGAACAAGTTGTTGGACACCGGGATTATTTACCCGGTAAATAATTTCGAGTGGGTATCACCAATCGTGATAGTGCCTAAGAACGTAGGTGCGGATGGTAAGGTAAAGATCCGGGTTTGTCAAGACTTACGGAAGCTTAATGTGGCAACCCAGAAAGATCACTTTCACTTAGCTTTCATTGATATGGTTCTTGATCATGTTCCCAGTCAAGAATGTTTCAGCTTTCTTGATGGAATTTTTGTATACAACCAAGTGTTTATCCGGAAGGTCAATCAATTAAAAACCACCTTCACTACCGATTGAGATAGTTTTGCATTCAATAGAATGCCATTTGGTCTTTGCAATGCTCCTGGTAAGTTCCAGCAATTCATAACTGACATTTTCCGGGACTTTTTGAAGCATTTTTTGGGAGTCTTTATGGATGACTTTGCAGTTTTTAGGCGGTGGGTAGATCACTTGACCTACCTCCGCAAGACATTTCAGAGATGCCAGGAAACGAATTTGAAGCTTAATCCCGGTAAGTGTTTCTTTGGAATGATGAGTAGTTTGCTACTAGGTCATATTGTTAGTAAACGTGGCTTAGAAGTAAACTTTGACAAAGCGAAGGCAATATTGGTCTTGCTTCCTCCTAAAAGTGTTTGGGAAATTAGAGGATTTCTAGGATGTGTGGGATATCAAGTATGTACAAGAAGAGGACGACGACATTGCCTATGAAGCGGAGGATGAGAAGGAGATCGACTCCGAAGTGGAAGAGACCCTCAATGGAGATACGTTAGCTCAAGAGGAGGAGGACGACCCGAGGTATGAAGATGAGGAGGAATCTTACCCAAAGGGCGGCTGCAGCCCATTTCAAACAGGGTGTGACACAGGGTCCGATGTCGATTCGGACATGTACGCACCGGCACACTAGAAAGATGCTTAGAGCTCTTTAGAGGGTAGTGCCAGGATAGAAATTGTTGTTAGATCCAAGAATTTTGTTGAGACTAGTCACAATTGTCTTGTAGATTTGCTCGTGTGTTAGATGTTGTTGTAGAAAGACTCAGGTCCGACTATGCTTTATTGTATTTAAACGACCGAGCAACTATTTCTTGAGTACTCTGCTTCCAACCGGATATCTCCAAATGGCTCAATGGCATTCCTCACATGTCAACGCTCCAAGCTCTGAAATGTACTATACTCTTCTTGTACAACTTTATGTATCATTGTACACAGGAAAGACACTGGACGTCAACCCATGTTTTTTAATCCTTCTCCACTATACTACCACAGAATTGTACACTGTACCATATTACATGGTATGTTTTATAAACATAATAACTTGAAACTTGTTATCATTTTGTGGATCGCTACTAAGAAAATTCCACACTTGTTCTATCACTATAATCAGTTCGTATCGTATTACTCAAATCATCCAGAGATATCGGCATGATTGATCAAATTTATTCACTGGGTATCCCTTTCAATTTCTTTGGTGCCATTATTTAACTAAACTAAAATCCTTCTTCCTTATTTCTGGTCTTTGAAAAGTCCAGACATAGTAAAATACAGCATATGGTATAATCATTTTGTAGTTGTGTTTATATAAAAGTGTTTTACACTTTAAAAAATCAAACCTGAATAACATATATTTGATTTGAATATTGAAAACAACTTCTAAGATATTTATTATATTAATTTTTAACATAATAAATTTCAAAAATTCACACCGAATTTTTCTCAATGTATAAAAAATCAATCAATCTTTTTTTAACATTTTTTATAATACAAGTATTTTATGTATATTCATAATTTATATCTAAAGATGTATTTGACATTCTATGTTTCTCCTAGAGAAAATGATGATAATAATTAGTATAGAGTTTTAAAATTTTAATGGATTATTCTATATAGAGGCATATTATCAGTATTGGCGTCACATACCTATAGATTATCTTAGATTCAATTTCTTCTATGCACTTTGTTGTTGTAATTTTAAAATTTGGATTTAAAGTTAAACACTTTATCTTCGAAAACTACCATAGAGGACAAAATTGCAAATATTTGTGTTGTGATATATGTCAAGACTTTATAATCTAGAATCAAGATTTAATTCTTAAAAAAATATATATTTAATCAATGATTGTATTGTTAACGTCACAAAATATATAGAGTTGTAAATAATATAATTTATACATGATTTATAATTATAACCATCACTATAATGACTTGACCAAATACATCCATTTCATTATAATCAAGATTAATATTAAATAAAATTCCATTTTTTGGAAAATGAACTATAATATAATATGCTTTAGATATGTAGGAGCGATATACAAGTGTGTTTCATCCTTTTAATATGACATTTTATAGAATATTTAACATATATTCAATATTTATGAAAAAACTCACAATTTTTGCATAAATATATATAAATATTTGTTATTCTAAGATTAGTAGTATCCACTAGCAATTCATTTGAAGTATTATTTTCAATTTACCTTATTTAATTAACTACGAATTAAAATGATTTATAACTATTAAAATGATCAATAGGTAAAATCTTTATTTGAAGAACTTGAAAATCCTCTAAATGTACATAGATGGCGTGAACTTGAAGGTACTAGTCCTCATTCTTTTGAGATGATCGTAAAAATTCAAAGACTTCAAAAACATCTCTTGACAAAGACCAAAGAGGTACCCCTACATATTTTATATAATCATTTTATTCATTTGTTTTTATATGACTGAACAAGTTCAAGTTTTATTTTAGAAAATAAATTTGTTGTATAATCATAGTCTTTTTGTATACATGGCTAAGATCAAGCATTGAAATCAAATAAATTAAAATATTCCAAGTCTTTTGAGTTAGTATAGTATATGATAAAGATTGGTGGTTGAAGCTAAAAAAATTGAAATGTTCTTAAAACATATATTCATACATGCTTATTAGTGGCAACTGCCTTTACACTTTATATCAACATTTGTGCTGACAAGTTTTGTTTTAAATGACCTTCCATATTTTCTAATAAAAATTTATGATGATGAATAATCTAAAATAGGTAATTCAAGATGGTTGCATTAGGTGAAATATTTCTAATAAATACATGAAATAACACTGTAAAATAGTATAAAAAAGATTCAAGATTGAATCCAAACATCATATCAATACAAAGCTTTGATATCAAGTACAAAAAACTACATTGTAAATTGATAAAATAAAATAAAGTAAACAAAAATTCAAAATAAATCAATAATCTTGCAAAAAAATCAATATTGATTTGCATATTTTATACCACCATTTGAATTTGCCAAACTGAATTCAAACTTTAGTCCTTATAGAGCATATCAAACGATGATTGTAGTAAACCAAACCTAGTACAAATATTGATACCAATGATATACGATTTTTCATCATATAGTTAGAGTATTTGTGGAGGTTAATTTCTATATTGGAAATCAATTAGGAGGTCATGGAGCCAGAGGAAGACCTAGGACCTAGCTCTAAATAGTAATTAGGGTGAGTATTTGTGCCTCTTGACGGCTAGCTCAATGGTAATGTGTTTTGCCACTCATTAGGGACTTATGGTCGAGGAAGACTCATTTTTCTCAAGTTGAGTCTTCCACATGATGAGGTGAGTATGTATTTACACACCATTAACTTTATAATGATCATGCTATCACTCTTTAACCCTTTAATCCTTTCATGCTGAGTGCTTTCTTAACTTTTCAGCATTGGCAGCATGTCCGCCACTGTGTTTTCCCTTGGCTCTACGTTTTCCGGCAGATTTTGGATCACATCGCTCATTATGAGCTAGACTGAGTGACACATGTGTGATCAAATTTTTGTGGAGATTGAATCTGATTTATGGGTCCTATGGGAATAAATAAAACAGAAGTATTGCTCGAGCACAAGATGTTCAGAAACACTACAAAAATAGAAAGAAATTTTTGGATGGGCGTCATCTTTATAGGTTCAAAAATTACACGCATTTGATCCTTTGTGTACTATTGGGCAGAGAGTTGTGAGAGCTTCAAGGGAACGAGATGTGGTATGCAGTCTTACCTATGCTCTCCTAACAGCGTCACAACTTCCCGCCATGTTATATTTGAGCCAACATTGGCCTCACGAGCCTCCAAAAACAATAGACTTCACATAATCGGTTCTTAATGTTACAAAATGATCAAACAGATGATTGAGAGAGCCCTACTAATGCGCCTACTTTCCTCATGTATAAAGTCTAAAACATGCTAAAGCGTGCTTGCAAGCCATGCCACACCATGAGCGGAGGCCACGATGAACTTATGTGGAACATATGCATTGAGAATCAGTGCAGAGGTGGGGTGGCTATGGCGGATCGTCCTCAACATGTCCATGTCTTCCTTCATAAATCGCCCACCTACTTTTGTCTTGGTGATTCAGAAACCTCGGTCTCTACTCCAAAAGAGGGATAGCAAGTCTCCACAAAATGACAACTCTGGAGTATTGAAGTCCCTTGTTGTATGCAAGAGAAGCATCGTGTACCTTTCTTGCTTTGTACAAATTATTGCCTTGTGTTCAAGCTTTTGCAACTGCTCGAGCTTGCTTCAACTAGGGTGACACTTCCACATTCTTTGGATCATAGTGCGCAACCTTTATGGCTGCAATGACAGTTCCTCCAAATCCGTACAACACCAAGTTCATGTTAAAATTAGGAATTTGCTTTTATACCTACAATTAGATCAGGGATTCCAAAATCCGAAGTGCTAGGCTTTAATAAAATCTTATCATTATTAGGTATCTGCCAAGAACCATATCAACTTGGGCTTGTACAAAAAGAGTAGTAGTGTCTGTTGACAAACTCGTCACTTTGCGTAGTGGGTCTTCCACTCTTTAAGAAGCATGAAGAATCATACCTGCATCTTTGTGTTCCTGTTGCTTCAAGAATGCCTCCGCTTTCATTGAACACAACTATTGCAACAAGAGCAACATGCATATCAACAACGAACCTAGAAGTCACAGAGAACTTCCCAGCTAATTTAACCAAGAATTCTCTTCACATCTAAAGACATGATTTGTGTTGAAAAATGAAGTATAGATACTATTCGAATCCATACCTCAGGTGTAGAACCAACCCCTACAATAACAACAATGTTACTCTCCCTCAAAACCTCCTAATTGCCAGATTTCCTCACTTCCAAGCACTTGGTCACATGTCTCTCTACTCTCACAATTCGTTGAAGCTCCCAAATGTGACTCTATTGTCTGGACAATTTCACATTCTTCTTAGCACTTCATTGCGATCTACTAATAATCATTGTTGAATCCAAGGAAAAGAAATAGGGTTATGCACCTTATCCCATCCGTAATTGTTCGAGGAGATGCTCATGATCTTGAACAATTTGTTCCAGTAGAACAATGCGCATTCACTTGCACATCTAGGACCGCCAGTCATCCACAACATTACCGAGTCATCCGTCTTTTTTTCCGGAACTCTAGAAAGAAGTAAAACATGCTGCAAACTTCGAAGTGAAAACAACAACGTACCTGTGAAATCAATTACTAAAGAACAGTGATTACAAATCTAGAAGTTGCGTCCAAAAAACACCTCTCCTACATTGTATAGTATCGAAGCACTTAAAGTGATGATGCATCACTTGCTAATCACCACATACAGTCAGACCTCGATAAGTGTTACCTCGATAAGTGTTAAAACTCTATATGTGTTATGGAGATTTCCGCTCCCTTAAAATTAAGACTAGTAAGTGTTATGTATTAAGTGTTACGCAATGTTGCACTCCTGACTTTGTTAATTTACCTCGGTAAGTGATAAGTTTCCAAATAAAAACTTTTTGTAAGAGCCATCGCTTGGGGGGAGATAATTTTGAGGTAAAGTAATAGTTTCTAGTTGCAAAGTGACTCCAGATGTCCATTCTAGAAACAAACTGATAGGTAGATGTATTTTTAAGTTCATAAACTAATAGATCATATATTTTTAAGCTCTTAAAGTAAAAGATAAGTATACTTTTAAGTTTATAAACTTAAAAGTAAAAGGCAACTAGGCAAGGCGGCCAAGATTATAAGGAGGGACTGAAGGCTATAGAATTATATTTGTGTTGTGAACTCATTCATAGAATATATGTTGTTAGAGTTTTCAATTGTATCGCAAGTTCATCGATAGAAGATATATTGTTAAAGTAAATTTCCTACAGTTTGCAATGGCAAAGGGTCATGTGTTCACGTTAGAGCAAAACCAAGAGATTATTTAGTATTGTGAGACTGTGTGAGCAAGTGGTGGAAAGATTACCAATAGAGCATTAACTGCGTGGGCGAGTGCACACTTTCAAGTAAACGTGTCTGAGATGAATATTGGAAGAATAGTAAAGTGAAAAGAACACTTTAGTGGACTTGACGTTGGGCACCTTGGTGATTCCAAGCGCTTACGAAAGTCGCAATGCCTAGAAGTGGAGGAAGCCACTTTTACTTGGTTTACGACAATGTAGGAAAATAATGTAGTTTTATCTCATGACCTTGTGGTGGCTGCTGCAAAGAGATTTTATGCACTACTTCCTAGAGGTGCTAACAAGAAGAAGCATCAATTTTCTCATGGATGGGTGCAAAATTTCTAGAACAGATATAATATCAAGGGCTATACCCGTCATGGAGAAGACACATCAAGTGACGTTTCAGAAGAGGTTTTAAAGAAAATGGAAGGCATCAAAATACTTGTATCTCAGTACATGAGTTGTGATGTTTTCAATATGGATGAAATTGCACTATTTTATAGGTTGGAACCAAATCATACATTAGCTACGAAAAGGTTATTTGGAAAACAAAAGCAGAAGGAGCGCATTACAGTGGCACTTACTGCAAATGCTAATGGAAGCATCATTCTTCCTCCATTGGTTATCAATCAATATTTGAAGCCTCAAACTTTTACAGGCAGACAGATTCTAAACCCAAAAAATCTAGGTATACAATGGCATGCTAATAAAAAAGCATGCATGACAACACATATTTTAGAACAATTTATGTTATATTTTTAGAGGAGGATGGTAAGTGCCCAGAAAGAGAAAATACTTTTATTGGTGGATAATCTTTCTGGACATCAAGTGCCTAATGTAGGTTCAAGATTGAGGGTGACACGATTAGAGTTTTTGCCTCCAAATACAACTAGTCGTTTCCAGCCTATGGATGCAGGGAGCATTGCATCATTCAAAGCCGAGTACAGGAAGTTATAAATTCAACATCAAATAGATTGTATTTCAACTGGCAAGAGTTTTGCGATTAATATGTACCAAGCAGTGACCATGTTTGAGAAGGCTTGGCGTAACAAAGTGATTCCAATAACAATTCAAATTGTTGGAGATACACGGGAATTCTTTCAGTTCCTGTGGAAAATGAAGTCCTTCAAGAGCAGCAAAGGAAAGAGGTAGAGGAAGTTGTTGCTGTACAGGAACAACTAAGTTTGATATCCTCTTAGACTGAGACCCCTAACATGAATGTTCAAGAGTATTCAAATTATGAGCTCAAGTTTGATTTGAATAACCCTAATTAGCCTACTGATGAAGAAATCATTGAAATGCTTCCATCTCAACAACAAGGTAATGAACACAAAGATAGTGATCCTGATGAAGCTAATCCTCATGATCTAGTAGAAGTTATTGGCTTTATAGATGTAGGTAGTGCTCTTCAAACTTTGAAGAAGTTTTTGGAGCAAAGACCTAATGACACCATGTTATCTATTAGGAATATTGCAGCACTAGAAAAAGAAGTAGAATCTTGGTGTGTAGCATAAACTTGCCAAAGTACTATTGATTCATTCTTTCAACGGACTTAGATGAATAATGAATCAATATTTTGTAATTTCATCCATTTTTCTATAAATGTTATGTATTTACCTTTTTAATTCTTCTAAGTGTTATCTTTTATAAGTGTTACAAATCATTGGCATCACCCTCTATAAGTGTTATGTATTACTAGTGTCCAAGTGTTAACTAAAAGTATGCTTCTAACCCCTAACACTTATCGAGGTCTGACTGTATTCTAAATTCTACAAGAGAACATGCTCTGAGATTTGGCATGGTTGTTACAATTTACCAACAGAGAAAAAAAGATTGGAAAATCTATCTCTTCAAGCATGACCTCTATCTAGGTCAAGCATGTATTAAAGAAACGTGATAGTAGCATAAAATGCTACTAAAATCTCACACAAAATTATTAGAATTGACAAGAACAATAGATAAACTCTGAAGTCAGTTGGAGCCAATTAGAAATTTGAAGAACAAAATATGCTAACTATAGAACAGAGTGCTACGTTTTCGCCAAGGGAAATGATGAGTCAGACCTAAATTATACAGAGGAATAGCAATCCACAAATCTTACTTGGTGGCATGTGTTCTACCGGGCTTGAAGTATCCCATGTACTCTCGCAGCTCCTTAGGGCTGATCCCATCATCAGCCCATGACGTGCAGATTGATCTTGCTATCTTGCAATTGCGGCCCATCTTGGAATCCATCATCCTTCTCTCCATCTAACCAGAATCAGATTGCAACATAATCAGCTCATCACATACCCAAAAAATTAGGTATAAATACAAACCCTAACCAACACTGTCAACTATAGAAGCACTAAGAAACAGCCGTAGAACATGAATTACTCCAAGCTCTCACACACTTCCATCGCAAAAACGGGATTTGTTACAAACGTAAGACAATTGTGGTCTTGGGTGAAGATGATGCAAGAGTTGCCATTGGGGTTCCCTCGTGACAGGTTGTCGCTCCGTCTCTTGGCGCACGCGTTCTCGCACGATTCTTGCCATATGCTCCACCTCCTAACATCTGTTGACGCATGTTATGGGGGTGTAGAAGTTTGCTTTCTTTCCAGCTTTTCTGCCGTCGTAGAATATGGCGCGGGGTGTACATATGGTCACCATGATCGCAGCTAGTGTTCGTTTGTGATCATCTTAGGAGCATTCGGTCCACAATTATTTGCCCCATTTCCGTTTGGAGTAGACCAAATTCAGCCTAACTACACATGAAGCAGGAAATCCGAAAAATATACCGTAGAGGCCCCTATTTAGGCCTTACCGTCGTTAAAGAATTAAGAATGGCATGGTCTTGACTTGTCGTGTATTATTAGCGAGTTTTGCTTATTTGTTACTTGAGAATGATCATATCAGGTCAAGGGGTGTAACCGTGATATCATGACACGCCTAATTGAATGTTATCTCGTGGGATTGTCCAAGATTTGGAGCATTGGGTCTTCAAGGAGCCCATGGACGGGCTTCGGAGTGAGGCTGCTTACAATTTGAGGACGGTGGGCACTCGTACATCAATATCATCTTCAAAGTTCTCGCAGCGGTGGGAACGACGGACTCACCTGGTGAACAACGGAGAGGCTCTGTCGAAGTTGGTGTCATGGCCGAGGATGTCTGTTTTGTGGTCGAGAAGGGGCTGGAGTGTTCGAGCAGAGCAACAAAGCATCTTTGCAGACGTGCGGGTCACCATGGAGCTTTCTGGCTGGGAATGTGGCTGGGCTTTGGCGGGGGAAGTTTCTGGGTGCCACTCTTTCCTCAGAAGTTAAGCCGGAGCAGAAAGGCGGCGGAAGCACTCACATTGAGAGAGACATGACGGCGATGGTTTCGGTTGAACACGGCTAGTGAGTACTACGGCGGGCGCGTTCAACAGCAAGGGGAGCAGGTTCGACTGCATCGGAGCGGGGATGTTACCCCGTCGGGGATTCATGAGTTACAACTGTTCTTCTTGGTGGTGGGGCAATGAAGTAGGACGGACATACGCGCGAGCACATGCTGTTGGCGTTCACCCTGGGAGTAGAACAGAACATGTTCACGAGAATATCGACTCTCACGAGAATTCGCATGTTCACCAGGATTCATGCGAATGTGGGCAAGACGAGCGGAACATGCGAATGTGGGCAAGACTCTATCACTACGAAGCGCGCTGGTACAGATTTCGAGAAGGTGGACACTCCGATCCCCGATTTTGGGGTGTTCTTTGTCAGAGGTACGTCATATTTTCATCTATGAATGCGGCTGTGGGGTGCTGCACCGTAGAACGTTTGTTAAGCGGAAGGGGACGCTCTGCTGAAGGTGTTACGCACAAGAGCGACCATCAGCAATGGCAAGCACTTGGTACTGATGAGCGTGGAAGTGTCTGAGCTGCTCTTGAACAAGCTGCCAGTTCCCGTGTCCACACTGCCGAGGCTGGGAAATCTCTTGGAACTGGTGATATTAGATCTACGTTCTTTTTATCTTTGGGTTCGTCGCTACTGGTCTTGCCTCTGCCTTTGGCTCTCTGCGTGTGGTGTGCAAGATTTTATGATGGAAACTGGTGGACGTGCGAGTGCTGGCATGGTGGTGCTCCAAGGAGCAACGGTGGTCTAACTAGAGGTTGAGGCAGCAGGAATTACGACCCTAAGGACACCAGGGTCCTTCATTACCTGATAAAGGAGGACGCGACTCTAGTAACAAGATGGAATTTGAAGGAGACTAGCAAGGACAGTGATAGAGAAACCTTAGAAACTCTTACTTGTTTAGTGCTTTTGAAGCTTTCTTGTAGGTGGAAGTGGCTTTTGCTCGAGTTCACAGAGGAAATGTTTTGTTAGCAGAGTCGTATGTCACATCCGCTTGGACTTTGTTCTTCGTTAGGAAGAGGTCACTAGAGTATCTGCCGTAAAGAGCTGGTGTGGTCACGGGCGACACAAGGGTGACGCTGCGAGCGAGAAGGGTTGGAGACCATATAGCAGCAAATTGGAGATGAGTGCAGTAGTGCCTAGGGATTGCAGCAATTATCAGTCGTTTCGAAAACTGGTTGCAAGCATCGATGTCACAGGAGACCAAAGTCTGGTCCTTGTCCGACCACCCCAAATTGATCCGCCTCTTTGAACTGCGGATTTAGGGAAAGGAGGTACTCTGACTTCCAAGTACATGGTGCTCTACACTGGAGTCACCCCATATTTTAAACTCATGGTGTAAGCGCGGCTGTAATGTTTAGCAGCGTGGGGAGTTTGTGAAGCGGAAGGAATACGAGTAGCAGCCTCGGTTTCTCCGAACCAGACGGTGGAGAAGGATGGACAATTAATCGCTTTAGGCGACAATCAAGTGCAAGTGCAACAGGGATTGACTCACAATACTAAGGCCTGCTTTACGATATGATGAAGATCTCCATTGGCTAAGAATTCAAGGGAAATGGAGCAATATGATTAAAGAATAGTTTGTTCTTCACTGGATTGGATTTACACTATGTTCAAGACTGACATTGCATTACTCTACGGAAGTCTTCAATTACTAAAGTACTATTGGTGAGTTCTCTAATATTTTTGTATGAAGGATTAGTTCGTTGTTTCTAAAAATCCCAGGCTTTTCTTAATTTTACTACAACTCGAGTTCTTGCTTATTCTTCCATGAGTGTCTATTTTAAAAAGAATTATTGGATAAATTGCGTACTTTTGTCTAATTGTATGGTACAAATATCAACTCGGTTCGATTAGTATTGAATGAGTTACTTTGGTGTGGTAGGTCCTTCAACACTTGTTTTTTTTAAAAACATGTGTCTTAAAAAACAAGTAATGGAAAAGGACCTTTCACCAAGAAGTTACAGCACGCTAAAGTTGTATTGTTCGAAATCGATACTGAACTTTTTTGAAGAACCCCATTTCACTAAAATGCACTGAACTCATTCAATACTAATTAAGCTGAATTGAAATTTGTACCATTCAAACAAGTCAGAAATTCGCAACTCACCCAATATTTTTTTTTCAAAATAGACACTCATAGAAGAAGCAAGAACTCTAGCTATAGTAAAATTCAGAAAAGTCTATGATTTTTTAGAAACATCAAACTAATCCTCTATGCAGAAAGATTAGAGAACTCACCAAAATTGATTTGGTAACTAAAGACTTCCGTAGAGTAATGCAAAGCCAAAGAGAAAAAACCTCACTGATGATGCAAGTTGTATCAAAGGACTTTAACGGAAGTGCAAATTTGCATGGAAGAGGGATATTTTAACTAAGTTCTTCTCCAGTGGTTTGATTTCATGTCTGAGGGTTGAGGTCGGACAAGATAATAATCGAGAGGAGAGGAACTCTTGAAAAATGTATTGCTACATTGGCATCCATGTCATTTTTTCATTCATGCCTTAAATTCTTCATTGGTCAAGTCTTAGCCATAGAGTAAATCCAATCCGGTGAAGAACAAATTGTTCTCGAACCATATTGCTCTATTTTCCTTAAATTCTTGGTAGGTGGAGTTCTTCACCGTAGTGTAAAGCGGGCCTAAGTTCAATTAGTATTGAGTGAGTTACGTGCATTTTTGTGGAAGGGGGTTTTGCTAAAAAATTCAGGGTTAGTTTAAAACACTGCAACTTTGGCGTGCTATAACTTCTTGATGGAAGGTACTTTTCTAATACTTGCTTTCACTACAAATGTGCATTTTTGTCTAGTTCATGTGGTATAAATTTTTAAGTTAGTTCAATTAGTATTGAGTGAGTTACAAGCATTTTAGTGGAAAGGGGTTCTGCATACTAGCAAATTTTTATTGCTATCGATTTTCAATTGTTCTTTAATTGTGAATGACATGATTGTAGGACTTGTGTTTCAAGTAGAAGTTTACTACCTGTTACTTTTTCTTTGTAAAGATGGTTAGTTTTCAACAACCATTGGCTTCCAGCCAAGAAGAAGAATATGTGGGAGAAAAAAACTTTTACAGTCCTTCAATTCAAACTAAAAGTACCTTGAGGACCTAAACTGAGCATCTCTCATTGACTACCACAACCATGATTGGAGAAAGTGTCGCGAGAGAACAAAGTGGATGTTGGAGAGAAGGAAGTATATGAAGACGAAGATTGTTAGATTGTTGAATCCACCAAGAAAGGATGAAGTGGACTGTCAGAGAAGAAGACTCCAGTAAAGAAGAGAGCCTAGATAGTGAAGAAAGCCAAGACAATAAAGGTTGAAGAAGAAGACAGAGAGGAGGAGAAGAAGAACTGGTTAGAGAGTAGAGTTGAGCAATTTTTTATGATTTGAGATGAAATGCACGCAAAATTTAAAAGAAATGCTAAAAAACAAGATATGCTCTTCATTCATTGTGAATGCTTTTTTTCTAAGATTACAAGTATTTAAATTTTGAAAATAATTTTAGTGCTTATAAACTTCTATTGATTTAGCAATATTCAATTATAATATACAATAACATTTAGATACATTCTTTCCTTTTACAACATGGTACATTTTTACAAGTGTAGATACGTGGATTTGACTTTAAACACAAATGTTTGCCACAATTCCTAAATTCTCCCGCACTTTTAAAGCATGCTGGAAGAAGTTTAAAACCATTTTTAAGTCTTACAAACAGGACAAGCTTCTTAATTCAATCTTGGAGAAAGACAGACATGAATGTAAGTTTTATGACGCATTAGATCAATGGTGGCATCAAGCAAGATCTGTTATGAAACATGTGGGTGCAACCCCAATAGACAATATAGATGGTGGTATACAAGATGCAAGTGAAGATGTCGCCCGTGATGATTCTCAAGATTTATTACATGATCATACCTCACAAGCTAGATCTTCACCACCTCCAAGGAAGGCCAAATTCCTGATATGCCACTTAGATATATTCCTGATATTGTAACTTCTTTTTAGATGCTCCTCATTTTAAGTATGTTGGCTTGAAGTGCATGGAACATATTTCCATTGTTCAATACACCAAATGCCTCTTTTCTAGCCTTTTTCATATCTTCTTCTACAGTCTTTGCCCAATTCAAATCAAATTCTTCTCCACGGATAATGCAAAAATTGTGAAAACACAAGCTAGCTGATACAATATCAGGAATATATCTAAGTGGCATATCAATCATTTTTGATAATATGGGTCATAGTCCACTAGAGTTACTCACTTTTGGGCAAAAATTGAGAATTCAATTAAAAATTCAAAAAATAGTTTTTTACATTTTGGTTGATTGGTGATAGAAGTTAACTTGATCCTACATGTAGGCCTGATTTTTTTGTTATTTTATTCCTTCTACAAGGAATTTTTTAGGAACGCTAAACTTGAGAGGAGAGACATTGTGACTCTAAAAACTCCTAATTTTGAGTTTATAATTATTTCAACAATAAACTAATTATTAAAAAATTATACATACCTGTTCAATCTTGTTTATTTCCTTTTCCAATTAACAAAAGTGTAAAAATGATTATTTTCAATTTTTTATGGAATTTCTCATTTTTTAGTGAATTAGTGAATAAAACCTAATAATGATTACAAAATGGTGAATTGCCCTTGGACTCTAGGATCCATTAGTAATGTCAATCATTCCACTAAGTTCAATTATGCCATTTTCCTGATTTATATATCCTTAAAATAAATTAGTGTTTTTTTTTACTTTTCTCACACTGTGACACCAAAAATGGGGTACCTTAGTGGACCATGACCCATATCCTCCATCTCTCCTTTAAAATGCCAAAAGCACGCTTAACAGTCATTCTAGTACTAGACTGAATAAAATTCCAATGTCCCTTCTCTCTTGATAAACCTGCCTTTTCTCCCTTGAAAGGTGAATAGAACCATGGACGCATTAAATATGCGACATCTTCAATTAATTTATAAGGTAAAACTGCTCCCGATATGGTTTTTTTCCAATATCTGATTTTTGGAATAAAGTCCAATCATGTATACTTCCAACCCAACTGAAGTCATAATCCCAAAACTTGCACTAATAATCTACAATACCTTGCAATAGTACCGAATAAAATCCTTTTCTCCAATAGTAGGAAGCCGGATTTACACTTGGAGCAATAATCGGAATATGAGTACCATCTACTGCTCCAAGAATATATCAAATTCCATACAAACTTTCAAACACTGCACAAATTTGCTTCATTCGAGGCAAAGTAGATGTTTGGAAAACCAATGGTTTTAGAAGAATTCTAATTCCTTCAGAAGTTTCTCTAATAATGTTTGAAGCACTTGGTATTGACATTCCATATATATCGGCTAGTGTTTGCAGAACATCACCAGAGTCCATTCGATGCAAAGTTAAAGAAATTCTAACTTCAATTGAAATGCAACGTCTCTACATGTATCTTTCTTGCTTAAAATGGGTGAAAGCGAATTGTACTACGTAGTGAAGAAGAGTAGTTTTTCATACAATGAATATGGAATATCTCTTTTTCATCTTTGACTATTTTTTCTATACAAGTAGATTAAATCGAGTGTACTAAAACGGGCCTCCATATTACATTTTATATTAAATATATGTGAAATTCCACAAAGAGAAGACAAGTAGACGCACGTTTTCAAACAAGTCTTACTACATTTGAACTTTTTATGCAAAAAATATAGATTTTCAAAGTTGAGTGTAGCCCAAAAACTCTATGCTAGATTATGTTTTCTATACAAGAAGTAGAGTTAACCCGGTGTAATAAATGGCTCTTAAAATTACATTGTATGTTGAATCCATGTGAACTTTTTATCACACAAACTAAACAACAAGGACCATTTTTTCCAACAATTTTATTACATTTTTACACTTGATGTAAAATGTATAGATTTTAAAAGGTGATTGCGGCCAAAAACGCTTGGGGGACCTTATAACATTAAGTAGATGGGAGATATCCATCCTTTGTTCAAAGAAATCAAAAGCCAATTTGGAAAATGATATTTCATCTACAAAGAGTTGGGGCATTGAAGGAATTAGAAGGAAAAGACAAGATGACATTGGCAAAAAGCTAGAAGGAAATAAAAAAAACAACTTATACTAATGATACATGTTTTATTTAGAATAGTTGCTTTTCAGTTTGACCTTATATTTGGACATCAATTGTTATCAAGATATATCTTATCTTTATTTTTATTTATATATTTATACTGAAATATTTTGATATTTCTATTTTACACTCTTCCAATGTGCAAAAACCATTTCATTTCTATTAGTTGGGTCAATTATTGTCCACATAAAAAAACAATGTCCTAAAGTTTCAAACTAATATATTTTTTTCAAATCATGTGTTATTTTTCATATTTCATCTTTATAATGATTGCATTGAAAATATTGTATACAAACTTTATATTGTCTTTTTACAATATGATTTCAAGAAGGATTGAAACAATATTGATTTTATGTCAATATTGATATGGAATGCCATTATGACCCATATGGAATCTATATGACCATTAGAAACATATATCTCTGATATATTTTACATATGAACAAAAGTGCCTTCTATTTTCCTAATGTACTTCTGGTAAATAAATTTTGAACAACCAAATCGATTATTTTGTAGTATAAGAAATATAAAGTATAACCTATAGTAAGTACATAGATGTGTTGTTACTTACACTAATGTCAGCATCAACGAGCCTTATGCGGTAATTGAAGAAAAGGCAAGCAAATAATTAAAAGGTTTGAAACATATCAATATAACATGGTTGTGTGTGCTAACAACATATATATTGTATTCATGTGAAATTTTTACCACACAAACTAGACAAGTAGGGGCTTTTTTCCAAACAACTACTACCTCATTTGGACATATTATGCAAAAGATATAAATTTTTGTAGTTCAACGGAGCCCATAATGTACATAGTATGTCCATAGGGACCATTAGAAATTATGGTTTCCATTGGCTAGCATAAACTTTCTTGGTGGTGAAGTTCACCAATGGTCTTTACCTTATGAAGTTGGCCGATGGTCTGTAGTAAAACGGGCCTAAGTGAAGAGGTTTGAAAACCATTTTGCTCAAGCTAGTGCTTTAGGATTTATGAATCGGTTTCTAAAGCACTAGTCAATCATGGTGGATTAAGATTTTGTAGAAGAATGGTTTTTTTTCATCGGAATTGGATGGCATCCAATACACATCCATAGTTCATCTATTAAGGGAATATCTATAGTTCATCTATCAGGGGATTATCTATAGTTCATCTAGATTAGGACAAAATTCATTCATCTAGAGGTCTTGGGATGACTTCAGCAAGGTAACATATTTGAAGTCATTCCAGGGGCGTTGGGAGGTTGTTACCATTGTAATGCATGGCATGTTTGTGTAGCTTGATGCATGTCAGCTTTTCAGTTGGTTGAGTTGTGGTCTCTTAGAGGGGGAAATCAAAGCCGTAAAATGCATTTAAAGGACAACAAGTTTGTCTTTTTGTGCAAGGCTTATAAGCATAAGCTCTCACAAAATGGCAAGCTCATCCTATGCTTGGTGAGTGATCATAGGGGAAATTCTTGCCTTAAAGATGCATTTAAAAGACATCAAGTTTGTCTTTTCAGGCGTTGCTGAAAGCTGAAGCATCAATGGGATGATAGGCTCATCTTTTTGTACTGAGTAAGTCGACAATGGTCCAAAGTTTCATTCAGATCAATTTCATCCACACGATATGATTGATGAGCATTTTTTGGCTTGCATCTCATAATTCTATCAATAACTCATTGATTGATTAGGTGGTTTGATAATTATTCATTTTAGACAAAAATATCATAATTTTTTCTATAATTACGCCACCTTTCTTCACTCTAGTTGAATTATCAAATTTGGGTGAAATCGAGGTGGTTGGAACCTAATATTATCAACCTAATTTAGGCATACATATATTGTAATTCGATTAGACATAGTCACATTAATATTGTGGATTTGTGATATGGATGGTGGTGGTAATGAGAAAAAATCAGAAGAGTCTAGTGCATCCAAAGTAGAGATCATCATTGAGGCATTTGGGCATTGGATTTTATACCCCTAAAACTTGCAATTGAAGGCTTCACCTTCTAATGCAAGTGGTAGCTGCAAAGATTTCCAGTTTTCTTCTATGCCAAATCTCACATTGGGTACCAAGATTTGTGGAAATTCAGTATTCAAGCGTTGAGGAAAGATTCAACAAATTGTTGGATTTCACACGGTGGTGTACTTAAGATTTGTGCTTTTCGGACCAAGGAGTGCATTCCAACACCTTTGTGTTGCGCAATAGGCTAAATAAAAGCTTCCGATTTGATGATTGAGGCAAAGGCCGTGGTGTTAAAGAATATGGAATCTTAGTATACAATAGAAGCATAATACTTCACGAGGTTAACTAGTTATCGACTTTTTCCTCATCTTCACCAAATACAAGTGTAAAAGCTTTCTATTCCACACCATGTAGTAGTAGGAGGTGGATACTTGGAGGCAACAGGCTAGTAGTGTGTTGGGCATCATTACCTTGGAATGGCTCAAGTGGGTTGTGTTGCCCACCATATATGCTCTGAAGATGAAAAGCACCCATCAAGCTTGGCGCTTCTTTGATTGAATCATTCAACTATCAACTTGAAGAAGTCAAAGGGACTTGGTTTCAGTTAGAAAAACATCCATTTCTTGGTAGGTAGTAGCAAAAGAGTACTAAAGGAACTTTCAAGTCAATTAGATGAGATGAAGGACATGATCTTGAGGAGGAACTTCTTGACGAGCTTGAAGTGGGTGTTGCAGTGCCAACACTACTCACAAGGTTGTACCAATCTTTTTTTATTAGAAAGACATGGCTTCATCAAATGGAGGTGGAGAACAAGGTGTGCGGCATTTTTTGAGAGCCTAAGGCACCATCAAAGTCAAAGATTTCAAGAGAGAGTTCATTGTCTGGTATGAGCTCTAGAAGTCTTGCAACTCCTATTTTAACCCTTACATGGTGTGGAGGGCATTGTTTGGGTGTCCAAATATGGCTTCTTAAGTAGATTATGGAGAATTTGAAGAGGCGCACATTGCAAAATTCCTGGCATGAAGGCATTCTTATCCACCAAACTATGCGGACGTATTTAGTGGTGCAACGAGTGTGCCATTACATACAATTTAGTCAAAGAAGGAGGGCACAAGTAGTATAGAAGAAGTGAGCCAAGGAATGGAAACAATGGCTAATCCACCCCCATTCAATCCTACGGCCAAATTTTTCGTAGAGCTCCGCCGAGACTACCAAGATCAACGGGCAAACAAGATGAAAGCATTAAGGTCTATGACGCAAGGAGGAGATTTGTCCTTGCAAGAAGGTTATGCAAAATTGAAGAGACTGGTCTTTGCTATTCAAAGAATCACGGAGCAATATGCGGTGTATCATTTGATGAACATCCTGGAGAAGGAATTGAAGACCTTGGTTTGCATTGAGGCGTTGGGATTGGGCGTGCCACCACCTTGCGACTTATGTTCAAGATTTTGAAGCAAATTGAGATCAATTTATTAGAGGAAAAGGCAGCCATGGAAATTCTCAATCGTAAAAAGAAGATCCTTCAAAAAATTAGGGTTGCCAAAGTTGGTATTTCTTCCTATGCCATTGACATTTATGCCTTATGCTTCAACTATGGCAAGGCAAGGCATTTGAAGAAGGCTTGCAAGGAAGCTAAGACCTCTAGGCCTGAAACATAAGGCTTTTGCCATGGTTGCGGTGTCAAGAAGAACCAGGGATTTATTTATAAAGTAGATCTTGCAGCTAAAGTGTAAAGATAAATTTTTCAATTTTTTGTAGCTTTGAGTGTAGTGAAGCAAACCTATAATGATAATATGCTGAGAAGATATACATTGTTATTGAGAGTAAGATGTTCTTAACAGAAGATGGCAGACCTTGCAAGTTGATAAATATTTCTTACACCATAGAATGTTGGAGTATTCCCCTCAAATTGTAAAATTCTAAGATTTCTAGTGACCATTCTAGAACTTAATGATATATTATTTTAGATTGAGCAATTATTTGTATAAGGATAACCTTATAACATAAAAATCTGAAGAAACTCCTTATAAAAATAAAAAAGTTCTAAATTTAATAAGTGACCTTACTAATAGAACGTTAGACAAAACCAACTTTCTGTTAAAAAATACCTTCATACTACAAAACTCATGGATTTTTTTCATTTATAAAACTCTTCATGTTTACATTGAGGCGCCGCTACCAAGAAGTAAAAAACTAATGGGCAAGGATTTTAATGAAGCAAGAGGGTTCAAGATGATGGCCACTATGTGGAAGTTGGACAATTCCATGGGCATCAATGCATTAAAGACAAAGGTACTTGAAGAAGGAGGAAATAAGAGTCAAAATTGTTGGGTAAAGGAAGATCGCTAAACACAAAAAATCAAAAATCAGAATAAAAATGAAATAAACAAAAAACATAGCCAAACACAACTATGCTACGCATACTTTGAAGGAGAATGTAGTGTATCACTTAGATAGTCAAGCGTCTTGTACTCCTCAAGGGGAGAATTAATATGTGCTAATAGAAATAGAGCATGCAGAGCTTTTACTAATGATAAACCATTACTTACAAGCAAAGAATTTACTAATCATTCTCTAATCGAACTCACAAAGCTTCACTTGACAAAGACGTCAAGTCAAGCACCTACGTGCCGCTATATGCACACACGTAAAATCCAAACGGATGAAATACATCCATTGGGCAAATGTAGTGTCGTAGACGTACGTCAATAACAACTGCCGTAGATCGTAGAGTAGGTATTTCTCCGAATAGCACTTAGTTGTAGCTAAATGTACCCAAAGTATTTGCTCTAAATCCGTTCCCATAGAGACCTATTATTCCTTAAGTCCTAACCGATAAGTAAAAACTAACTAACTATTAAATACTACTCCCATAGTTAGCTTTCCTATTCATCCCTTAATCTACCATCCGGATCCTTTCGAATACTGTAGGTCTCACAATAGTTTCCGGATCCTTCCGGATCCATAATAACTTCCGACGGAGTTTCTTCCGAAGTTTTTAAACGAGTGGCCAAGTGCCACATATCCTATTTTGTGTAAGTGGCTGGATTCCCCACTGTCTTGTGACTAAAAGTGGCTAGACACTCACTCTCCTACTCCGCTAGTTGTTATAGCTTGACCCACACTCTCACATCATCCGGATGGCCATCCGATTGCGGTCACAGAGAGGTTGATCCGGACTACAACGACATTCCGGTTGGTACTACCGTGGTTCTATTGAATGAGTGTTAGCTGTTTTGCAGATAGACTTCCTTCTAGACATACACACCAAGGTATTCTATTGAATGAGTGTTAGCTTTTTCCCTATCATAAGGGGAAATTCTGGCCTCAACCAAAATTAGGGTTCACATGGATATTCCGTGCCCTAGGAACTACCATGCCCACCCTTGCAATACGTTCCTTCCTCCCTCCTGGCTACTTCCGGTCCTTGAGGACGGTCATGTCTCTACCTAATCTCTCCTACGGCTTTTCCGGGCGGTCTCCCAATGCAAGCCTCAATCGGTCACTCTAGTTGCAACCCTTCTAACCCTTATACACTGGAACTTGAATCACAATACACCAACCACAATGGATCCGTTCCCTCACACCAAAGAACACTTAATCACCACAAGTTCAAGAAGAGAAAATAAGATAGATGGAAAATACTCTTCATCAGAGAAAACAAGATGATGAGCTGACTAAAACTCATCTACTAAGTACTAATTAAACTCCTAAATCTACAAGCCTACCTTATGCGCTTGAAATCCGGGAAATCTTATCTTTGAAGATCTTATCCCTAAAAATCTGGATTATAAATCTCAGATCCGGAATTTATAGATCTGAGATCCGATTTTTTCGCTTCTAGCTAATAAAAAAGTTAAGGATATTCTTTAGCCTACGGTTTAGTAGCCGGGTGCAACCTTGGGCCCCATCGTTAATCGCTACTAAACCTAGCTGACTAAAGACCGTAAGTACAGAGTAATCTCGTTCTTCTTCCTAAGACTCTTACGCCTAGGGGTTACCTCTTCTGCGGCCGCACTTGTCTATGGTTGCTCCAGGGTGGCCGCTGGCGGCTCCGGTGTAGACTCGGGCTCCTTGTCCTTCAGTCCGGAAGGAGTTTCCGGATCCTCCGCTATTGGTGCACCGGTCTGTGGTGAAGGCGACCGGACTCGAGGGTTGGATAGGTTTCGGAAACTCCTGCTGGGGCTGACATCCATATCAGTCGTGGCTTGGCTGCGAAGTAGAAGGGTCGCCCGTGGTTGAACCGGAGAAAGAGACTCTGATGAAATCCGGAAAGGTATAGAGGTTTCCTCTGATAGGCCTTTCGGCATGACACTCTGCCACTTCTGGAGGGTCTCCGTGCTTGGGAAAGGCACCCCGCTCCAACTCATCGGAGAGGCTAAATCCGGAGTCCCAATGAAGTCATTGAAACCTCCGGCCTATGTCTCTGGTGTTCCGGCTGCAGGTCCGGGTGTAGTTCCGGATGGCGTGGCTCTGGTCGGTGTCACAAGTGCTGCATCCGGAACTTGAACCTCGGGTGCCTTTGGTGTTGCGGGGGTGAGGTTCTTCACCAGCCTTTACATCTTGCTCCAGGTCTGCTCCATCTTCCGGAAGTGGTCCGGGAGAAACCGGATGATCTGCCCCATGTTGAGTTTCTCATCCTTTTCCAAGCTCTTAGTGTGGTGGAGAGCCCGGTTGACTATGTCTACCGAAAGGTCGAGGGAGGCGCAAACCTCCATCAAGGCCTGGATGGTGGTCCGGACCTTTGCTTTCGCCTCGGCTCTTGCTTGTTGGGCCACTTCTTGAGCAGCTTCCGCTTGCTCCACTCGCTTCCAGAGCCGGACATTAGTCTAGGTGAGGGTGGTTTGTTGCTGCTCCACTTATTGGACCAAGACCTTCTTCGCCTTCAGTTGCTAGAGTCGTGGGAGAAGATCTACAGAGTCGTTTGTCCACACCTCTTCCATGATAGCCATGATCGTGGTTGTCCGCTCCCTGACCTCCCCTTCTCGGATCCTTGCCCGCCGGACCACATGCTGGCAAAGCTCCGCAACGCCCTCTAGAATGCGGCCTATCATGGTCGGGGAAAAAGTCGATCCCGGCTATACTTTGATGGTGTAGGGTTTGGCATGTGGTGCTCCGGAGGGTGGTACCTCAGTCAGGCTCTGGCTCTCCATCTCTACTTGCGGCTTCCGGAGTCTTCTGGATGGACCGGCTCCGCTTCCGGGATCTCCTGGTGATGAGTGGAAATGATGAAGTCTGCGACTTTGAGTCTTCCCAGACCTCCTTCTCGTCATCCGTCTCCAACCCACCATAAGACTGGATACTCAGCAATTTGTCGAACTCATCCTCTTCCTCCGGACTTAACATCTTCTTCTTGGCGTACATATACGCCACATAAGTTGAGAAGGGTGTGGCTGTGTTCCGGGCCTTGCGAAGGTTCTTGACTATCCGGTCGACCAAGTCTTCCATCAGGACTGCCCAGTCCACTGTATGCTTTCTTCTCATCGCTCCCAGAATTAGACCAACTAACTTTGCCACTACCCTCTTCGGTTTCTCCGGATGGAAGATAGGGTTTAGGAAGGCGATGACTAACCTGGCGTCCGGATCCCACTACTAGGAAAACATTGGAAATATGACTACGACCATATGACTACAAGCTCCTTTTGGTTGGAATGCAGTCATCAGTAACCACTTTGATGACTAAAATGGCTGTAGTCATCACATGACTATGATTCTAGTCATACTTTCTGGGGACCTCAATGGGAACAACGTAGGGAGCGTATTCTTCCTGTTAATTTTTGCCTGGGCAGCCATATGACTAGAATTAGTCGTTATGTGACTACGGTTTCGGGCAGCAATTTGACTATATATAGTCGTTATTTCACTATGCATTTGGGCAGCCAATTGTAAGAGGGTTTTAGAGTAGGGCCTTTATGATTTTAATTCAAATTTATATACTTTTGTTTATGTTTGATCTATTCTTTCAATTTGACTTTTCTTTCTTCAGTTTACACTCTTTTTAGGAATTTATTTCGTTCCTTTAAGGTTTTAATCTTTTCTATATTGTATTTTTTTTTCTAATTTTGTTTTCTTTTTTTATTCAAATTTCGTTTATCTTTTTCATGTTTTTTCTCTACTCTATTTTTTCTTCATTCCATATTTTCTTCCTCTTTCATTTTGTTCTGCCTTTCTACGGTTTTTTTAATTTTTTTATTGTTTTAGTTACTCGTCTTTTCATCTTTTATCACTTATTTCCTTCTCTCTCCTTCATTTCAGTTTTTTTCTCTACTTCTTTGCCTTTGTTTCTTATTTTTTCTTTTCTCTCCCATCTAATATTTTATTTATTTATTTTTACTTTTTTTCCTTCTTCCTCTCATCAATTTTTTCCTCTTTCTTGTATTCTCCTTCTCTCTCTCGTTTCTCCGTCATCTTTTTATTTTCATTTTTTCTCTTTTTTTCCCTTCTCTTATTTATTTATTTATTTATTTAGTTTTTAGTTTTTTAAGATTGTTATTATTATTATTTCTTTTTTTTCTTTTTTTTTCAAATCTTACTTCTGTTATTTTATTTTTCTTTTGACAAAGTTGTAAATAGAATTAGTGTTGCACAAGTTTAGGGTTGAATTAAAGACGTTAGACTTGGAGGTAAGTCCAATTGTTTTACGGCAATGCTTCTGGCTTCCATTTATTTTTTCTAACATCATAGTTTTTTTTAGTGAATTCTCAATTCATTTAGTTATCACAATTATATCAATTTCTTCAATTGAGAACACAAAACCATAATTTTTGTAAATTTATAACAATCAAATTTAGGAAAGATTGAAATAATTTGTTCTTGAAGTTTAAGGGCTAAGAACTTGCAATCAATTTGTTTCTATTTTTGGTTTTTGAAGAAGGAGTTTTTTACTATATTAACTATAAATTACTATCATGATTAGATTCATTTGAAAAATGTTATAAAATCAAAAGAATTAACTTGCTTTACCAAGGGGTATTTTATGACAGTTTTGACCAAAAAAATGGTTGTTTCTTGAGGGATTAATGTCAAAGGATGTGAACCCAACATCCATTTGTTGTATTTAGGTCAAGTACTCATTTACAAAAATCTTCTAAATCCTCAACTCGGTCACAGATGCATTTCTTAGGAAGCATCCAAATATGTACAATTAGGTAAAGATGAAATACATGAATACATGTTGCAAGGGATTAATTATTTTTTAGCACTACAAAAGATTTAAAACAATAGAGATCCAACATTAGCATAAGGAAGTATACAAAATTTAATCCAAATGTCCCGGAGACTAATCAAAACTTGAAAAGTCTGGAGAAGAAATTCTTCACTATACAGAGTTGGAAATAAAATTAGGTATACTACATACTTTTTGCCAAGAATATCTAATATTATACACTCTACACTAATCATATAAAAGATTAAAAGACCTAGAACTTCCATCTAATTACACAATAAAGTAAATAGTTGACTACTAATAGTCATCATTGCAGTAAGCAATCAAAAAATATAGTCATTAATCAAGGAGATGTGACTAGAATTAGTTATACATATTGAACAACTATGACTAAATGTAGTCATTATCTTTGTAAATTGATGACTATATTTAGCCATCAAGAAGATAAAACCCTAACTCTGATACCGCCGCCACCTAAACCCTAACTCTGATACCGCCGCCACCTAAACCCTAAACCTAGGACTGCCATTTTAGTTGCCATCGCCATTTATTACCACGTTGGAGTTTGAGCAACTTCCTACCATTAGTGCTTCTAGAGTCTTGAGTGTTTTGGAGTTGGGTGGTGTCTTGTGGTAATGTAGTGCCTGGCAGTATTGGAATGAGGAGGTTGGATTAGTGTGTGTATTGTAGTGTTGGATGGCTGTGAGGTGGTGGAGGCGAAGGATGTTGATGGAGGGATGTTTTGATTATCGCTAATGTGAGTCATTGGATGCAGAGCTGGACGGCTAAATCCAAAGAATGGCATGAGCGATCGCAAGATTTTGGGTAGGCCTAGACGTGTGTGCTGGCGAACACTATGGAGTGGAGGTTTTGGATATGAACATGATGGTTTTGTGGGTATGGGGTTGTGGTGTGGGTTTTGTGAGGTGGGGTGGGAGGTGGTATTGGATCTGCGGTAGGTATTCATGATCTTGTTAATGGAGTGTAGGTGGTGAAATAGAGAGTGTTTTCTAAGTTGTAGTTGTGATGTTCAAGTGAAGAGGATGGCAATCACAAGCAACTATCGATCAAGGACAGTTTAAGAAGTGGTAGAGTTCAGTGGTGAGACCTCTGTGTACAGGGCATGCATGTCTATTGAATTAATCAGTGATGGAGATGTTGTATGTTTAGAATGAGTTGATTGGAGTTTTTTTGTTTTCCTAGTAGTGGGGGCCAGATTGCATGGGGCCACAATCCGAGAAGGTTGTGTCTCCGTGGGAGTACAGAAGAGCAACAACGACAACTACATTCTGTAGTCCAACGTAGATTTAGATGACCCTCCCATCAAGAAGATGGGACAGGCAGTAAATAGATTTATATTGTGGCCCACACAATGCTTAAAGCGTCCATTGTAATCATCAATGTCTATTAGCGGACTATACTTAGTCACTTACCCTCATGAACGTTTTGATTCTCATGACTATATGTAGTCATTAGCTGTAGTCAGATTTTTGAAAGCAAGGACTATTCATAGTCAGATTATATGCATTTTTGACCAAAAATAAAGCTTTTATTTGGTCATATCATTGGGCGGATACTTGAATGTATGTGAACTTCTGACTACCAGTCGCTTGTTGTTACATATGACTAAGTCCAGTCATCCATGACTAGAATACACAGACATCACATCTCAAACATCTACTAGCGGATGTGAATGACTGACGAACCTTCACCAATATCTAAACCGAAAGAATGACTAATTCTAGTCATCACAACCATATTATCCAACTATTGGTAGTCATATTATGACATCATTAAATTCCAGCATTTTAGTCATGTACTTGAAGAAGTTGACTAAATGTGGTCAGTTGGTTTTGACTATCCTTAGTCGTATATATATACATATATGACTATTATTAGTCATGGAGTTGAATAGGCTGACTAAATTTGCGCAGATGGTTCTGACTAGTCTTAGTCACATACATATGACTAAATATAGTCACATTTATCGGGCTGCCTAGAATTGAGGTCCCAAAAATCTTTTGGAAACGCGCCTGTGGGAACGCGTGCTTGCAGATCTGACTACAGAATTTGACTTGTTCGTTATGACTGGATTGAGGACTAAAATTGGTTGTAGTCATCACCCAGTCATAT
This sequence comes from Bryoerythrophyllum caledonicum, assembly GCA_963971425.1. Taxonomy (NCBI): domain Eukaryota; kingdom Viridiplantae; phylum Streptophyta; class Bryopsida; order Pottiales; family Pottiaceae; genus Bryoerythrophyllum; species Bryoerythrophyllum caledonicum. The sequence goes on along the minus strand of OZ020514.1, from coordinate 51,259,651 downwards.
GTCGTTTTCTAGTCATAAAACCCAGTCATATTTCCACTGTTTTCCTAGTAGTGTCCGTAAGGTCGCTGAGGACATACCCGTTCTTAGGATTGGCCTTTTGCAAGAACTCCCCCTTCACCAGGTTTTCGTTGTGCTTCGTCACTTTGACAACCCCCTGTCGAAAGTCGTAGGTGTCTCTCCAGACCGCTGCAGTCCATTCTTCCGGATGCGCCCGAATGCGTCCCTTATACTCGTTCGGCGGCTTCCCCAAGAGCTTCGCCACCATCACCTCACTATAGAATGCCGACAGCGCTTTGAGAAGTCTGTTGCAGCCCATCAGCTCCTAGTAGCTATCTGAGACCCTAAATTCCTCTTCTTAAGTTGGCCACTTTGGCGCCACCTTCTAAAGCAGTAGGTTTTTGGCGGCTGGAGTCTTGCCTTTCTTCCCCGCCATTCGACCCCACCTCTCGGTGTGCTTGCGCCTCGCAATTGTTTTTGGAATTCTGCATGCACTTACCTTATAAAGTCCCTTGTTTCTAGACTAATTCTGTACTAAAGGATCAGAAGACAAAAGGCGCAGAGAAGCAGAAGAGAGCAGAGAGCGCAAAATACGACAAACAAGAATGATGGCGCCCCCTGCTAGCAAACGCGTTATATATCCGACACAATGTACGGATACCGTTGGGGTCATGATGACGATATTGGATCCGGATATCGTCTGATTTGGAACAATCAGTTCCGGACTCCACCGTACTCCGGTTTTCAGACCTCCGAAAGAGTACCGGAACTGTCATTTTATTGATGCCATTTTAGCAGTGAAACCTTAATTCTACCTAGGACCTATTTATGTTATCATAACAAAGCTTACTACCTAATTTTTTTTCATTTTCTCCCATTTCTTTCCGATTTTAGTGCTAGTGTCTGGAAGTGAGTGAGAACGCCTTTCCACAACAACCATAGATTAGAACTAGCTATATCCTAACATGCACTAATACTACACAATGTGGTGTGGTCTTTGACGCCACATCCTGTGACAACTGTTGTACAAAAAAATATTGTTAAACACAACAAATCAAGAATTACAACCAACATCAAATTAAAAAACATAGCTATATACAACTATGCTAGATACACTCTCTAGTGCCACTTCTAGCTGATAAAGAACCCATCTAATCAGCTAGGACCAAATAGGACTACAAAGATAATTGCAACTGTGATGTTGTTGCAACAACTGTAGGCATATAGTCATATATGTCACATGTTGCCAAATGCGTTGTGTATGCAGAAGTAAGGAAGAGATGGTAGGCATGGTGCAATGTGAGTCACATCTTTAATCGCCTTAGCCAAATTTGTTGCCAATTCCATGGTCAATGCCCACGTTATCTATCTTTGAAACAAAACTAGAAACTCCAACTGGATGGCAATGCACCATATAGTGACAAACCCTCCAGAAATTCAAGCCATTTCATCAGGTGAAACGTGGCTTGAAGACCTTCTATTATGATTGCAAGTCCAATCTTTGGAAGGTAGAGTAGAAAGAGGTGGCATCAAGAAAGCCATATGCCAGCCATATTGGCAATGGTCCCATAGCAACATGGTGGTCATATCCTTGTTACCACACACAAAATGCGGAAGGCCGTATGGCACAACAGCCAACTGGGGATGAACAAAGCCATCAATAGATTAATGGCAGGAAGCACTCATCTTAGAGTGCTCCCGACACTCTTGTCATCCTTGCCTTCCTACAATAAGATACCAGTGGGCGACACATCTTTCACACAGAAATAGTGAGCCGAGCCTTGACGTTGTGGATGCTTTCGCTGCGGATAATAGTAGTTTTCCAAGGAGAAATGCCGCTACTCAGATTGATAGGCACCTTTACCAATACAAGTGTATCGTTACGTGTCACGGTGCTGAGCAATGGATAAGTTGTCCATGGCCATTGGCATGGCTCGCTTGAAGACCTCCGCTTGATTACGTCGACATTGTGTCTACACCTCTGGATCATCCAATTTCACAACCATAAGCCAATTTTTCCCATACCAAACTTGGTAAAATTGATACCCATCCGTACAACAATTAATACCGATCGAAAGGATCCAAAAAACCTTCCAGCTAATCGGTATCCCACGGCAATCCATGGTATCACAGATCCTAATCTCGGTGGCTACTCTAAAGTAATCCATACTTTCGTAGGCTACGCTCGACGGTCTGAACCACACGCTCCGCCAAATTGTTGGCTTCGACATGAAGTGTCTTCACCACATTCAATCCAACAACTAAAGACCCTCGGTGCTATTCCGGGTGGAGAACAAAGCAGTTCTCGTCATTGTTGGATGTACTTGCCATGGTGAAAACATATCATCGGCTTTTTCTCCTTGGCTCCCGTCTTCTTTCCATACTTGGCCACCTCGGTCTTGGGCTTAGCCTTTACTCACCCCCTCTTTCTTCTGGGGACAATTGAGGTTTCTTTTGGTGTGACCAACTTCTCCACATGCCCAACAATGCTCAACCTTCACTGATCATGCCTCTACCAAGATACCAATAGCTGTAACAAGCTTCTTGGGCTTGGGAACCTTAAGCATGGAGGTGATTAGGCGCGTTGCCTCTCTCACATCAATGGCCTTGTCAAGGGCCTCTACCTCGGCAAATATCAAGGCCAATGTTTCCTTACCTTTGTACTTGAACATGAGGTGTTAGTTGATTGCTTGCTGCACCCATTTGTCCTATTTGGACAAAAAAATTTGCACGAGTTGATATTTTGTGAACACATTGCCGGCAACCCCAGACAATCGTGTTAGGAAAGTATCATTCGTACAGGGAGTATCCTCCTTCTCTATACGGAAATCTTGAGTGCTATGCATCTGATCACCCCAAAATCCCTAATACACCGCCTTCAGATGCTCCAAGATACTTGTTAGGGGGTTAAAAATTGGCAGAGGGCCAACCGTCTCCGATGCCACATGTGTGGCTTGAGCCAAACGTGACATGGCCTCCATGCCAAGCTTTGCATCTACAACAACAAAGCTCTTCTATTTGGAATCCTCACTACAAGAAGTTTGTTCCTCCTTGGGCTTGTTAGTGGAAGTCCGAACTTGGGCAAGTGCACTCTTCTAAAGCATAGTCACCAACTCCACACATTCATGTTAGTAGTCTTCAATTAGGCGTATCTCATCCTCATGATGCGTGGTCCATTTATTCAACAACTAAAGGGCCTACAACTCCAAGTGTTGTAGCAACAACTGAAACGCGATTGCTGGCGCTTTTCATTCATCCATGTGTAGAATTAAAGCCTTCAATTGGGTAGGGAGACGGCCCTTGCTCGTCACGAGAACCGGTCTTGCACAGAATGATGAACACACAATAAGAAATTATGCACTCAACCAAGTGCATTGATGGGGTGGTAAGAAGAAGAAGAACGTGGGTTCCCAAAAGAGCTAGCGTGAATAAAGTGTTTGTTTGCTCCACCACTTAGACCGTGCCCACGAGGCAAGGAATTAGTAGTATGGGGCTACATCCCCCTCTTGAGGGTAGACACTATGTAACAGGTAACCGTAAGGATGCAAACCATAACAAAAAAAAATCACAATAGGAATAAGGGAGTGGGGAGAAAAGAAAAAGAAAAGAAAAGAGAAAAGACAAAGAAGGGGGGGAGGAAGGACTTGGAGGGTAGGTAGGAAGGAGAGGAAATGAGTGGGGCAATGGGGAGTTAGGACGTTTTATGGTGTGTCATGTGGATCGGGGAGGGTTTGATTATTCTCTATTTTTTCTTTATGTGATAGTACGGACATAGCATGTTGGATTGCGATAGTGTTGATATTTTTGAAGGTATGTTTAATTGTGTTCATGGGTATTTTGAAAGTTTCTTCAAGGGTGTTCATCGATGGGATATAGATTGTGGCGCGGGCACCAACCGTGATGACTATGAGGGGGTCAATCTTCCATCCGAGATTTTTTATGTCATCAATGAGGGGTTGATATTTATTTATTTTGTTTTCTATTGTTCCAGGTGAAAATGTGTCATTACAGTACGTGAATTCAATAAATTAAATGGTGTAGTTTGGGTCAATGTGGATGGGTGGCGGGTCGTTGTATGGTAGGCCTTTAACACAAAGAATGTCGGGTTTAAATCTAGCATTACAATGGCATCGTTGGGTTGCACATGTACATGGGAGTAGCCAAGGTGGGACCGTGTTTTCTTATGGGTTGTTCTTGAAAGTGCCACCATTCATGAGTATGAAACATCGGGATTTGTTATGTGAGGTAATTTTTTCCGGATTTCCCATACTGCTTTGTTGTGTCTTATAACAATGAAGGAGTGTATGTGGTGGTTTTGGCATTTAAGTAGAACATATAACCAAGTGTCGAGGTCTGTAGAGGTACATAAGGAGCATGTTATGGATGGGAAGCGTTCTATTCCGAAGAAGAGTTGATTACCGGCATACCTTATATATTGACCGGTGTGGAATTTAATAAGGCATGTAATTTGTGAATCAGTAATGGTGGGATTTTTTCCAGAAATTTGTAGACACTTCATTGTCTATGTTATTATTGCCGGTCCATTTTTCTATGTTAGGGAAATTTTCTAAGATCGTGTCAATGTCATTGTATGTGTCTTGTTTTTTGAGATATTTTTTCAAAAATCAGATCGGGCCTTTGTCCGGGGTGTCATCTTTGGAGGGCCAATCGTCTTTTTGGAAGTAGTATGGGGTGGCATGTGCATGTTCATATGGGTCTTTGGCGTTTTTATGAGATTTTTCTCTTCCTTCTTTGGCTAGTTTATCGGCTTGGTCATTTCCTTCTATATTAGCGTGGGCTCTAACATTATGGAGTGTAGTAGGTTGTGTTCGATTTTGTAGCATTTGTACCATGGACATGAGTGTTATTTTGTCGGGGTGGCTATTGTGGAAAGTAGGGTGTGTTATTTGTGTGTTTAGTAGATATAGGACATTGATGCAATCCGTAAAATTATGTGCGCGTTTGTTGGCATATTTTGTATTGATGATTTGGAGTGTTTTATGTATGGCCATCATCTCCGCTGTGAGGATGTTTTGAAGTCCGTGAAGTCTTTTGGCTAATTTAATTTCTTTGTTGGGATTGTATATGCCATATCCGGATTTTTCTCTATACCAATGTCCAGGGCTACTTTCTACCGGGTCTTTGAAGGATCCATCCGTGTAGTAGCTATGTGTGGGGTCATATTTTGGGTGTGTATTTGTATGGTAATTAGGGAGAGGGGGATTAATCATGGAGTAATTTAATGTGTTGTTATTGTATTCTAGTTTAGACCATTTTTTGCTACGGTTTACTAGTGTTTGGGGGGGTGTGGGCAAACCAATGTTTGTGTGTACCCAATTTATGTTCAGAGTTATGGCTATGGATGTGAGCGTGGGGAGTTGTTCCAAGGTTCCCATTGTTTTTTTTGGTGATGGACACATAGTATTTGTATTGTAGCTGGTTCAAGCCTAGGCTTTTTTTGTTCAGCTGGGATAGTGGGTTCTTCGTATGTTATTGAGTCCGCTTCGAATAGTGCAATAATGCATGAGTTAGGAACAGGGCCCGAGTGTGGGTTAAAGTTTTGGTACCAGTTTTTGTCGGGTGTTATGATGAGGGTGGAGGTGTGGTTTGGGTCATGTTTAGCGGCGAGGCGGGCCCAATGTAGTGCTTGTTGTGTTTCTTCTTCATTGTGAAGGTGAGCTATACCATTGCCTATCCATTTGTAGTCAAAAGCTTTTCCTAATGATCCGAATATTTTATCTCTTTCAAAGGGGGAGTAAAATTTGTTAAGTTTGGTGGGTCATAGTCCACTAGGGTTACTCACTTTCGGGCAAAAACTGAGAATTCAATTAAAAATTCAAAAAAAAAAAAATTACATTTTAGTTGATTGGTGATAGAAGTTAACTTGATCCTACATGTAGGCCTGATTTTTTTGTTATTTTATTCCTTCTACAAGGAATTTTTTAGGAACGCTAAACTTGAGAGGAGGGACATTGTGACGCTAAAAATTCCTAATTTTGAGTTTACAATTATTTCAAAAATGAACTAATTATTAAAAAATTATATATACCTGTTCAATCTTGTTTATTTTCTTTTCCAATTAACAAAAGTGTAAAAAAGATTATTTTCAATTTTTTATGGAATTTCTCATTTTTTAGTGAATTAGTGAATAAAACCTAATAATGATTACAAAATGGTGAATTGCCCTTGGACCCTAGGATCCATTAGTAATGTCAATCATTCCACCAAGTTCAATTATGCCATTTTCCTGGTTTATATATCCTTAAAATAAATAAGTAGTGTTTTTTTTTTACTTTTGTGACACTATGACACCAAAAATGGGGTACCTTAGTGGACCGTGACCCTGGTGGGGCATGTCACGGGGGAAGAGAAGTATGAGTGTTGGATGTTGAATGTTGAAATTAATGAGTTAAGTATAGGTGTAGATAGTGCATATTGTGTAAGCTAATTGAGTTTATTTTTTGGTAACCTATATTTGTATCTCTGGTATAGCCAAATCACTTTGGTTTCAAATGGTTGGGTTGTTGGTTCAATGTTTGTAGAGGTGTGTAGTATAGTATTATCTTGGTTCCACAATCATGTGAGCCTAGTGATTGGGATGGTAAAGAGGTTTCGTCCATCTTCTTCGTATAGGTGTGCTTGGTCTTTGTCTATTTTAATTGTGTTAGATGAGGTAAGAATGTCGTTTTTGGGGTTACATTCCATTGTGTAAATGTTAAGTAGGGGGGTTATTATGGGTGGGGTCACGGACCTTGTGTCTTGGGGTTGATTTTGTGGGTGGTGAGCTTGAATAATTTCGGTGTAGAATTTGTGTTGAATTCTTTGATAATATTGTGTCAATTTGTTGATATTATGTGTAATGGTGTTTTGGTTGTGTCTTGGGAAGAGGTTTCTTTGGGGGAGCCATTTGTGGTAGGTGTTGTTATTGTGGATCCATTGGCATAAATATCTAGTGTAGTTATTTTCTATTTGGTTATTATCTATTTTTTTCTTGTATTCGTGGTGTATGATGTTTATGGGGTATGTGGTGGGTTTTTGAGGATGTGGTTTGGGGGGCGGGGGTGGTGTGGGTGGAAGTGGGAGGGTGTATCGGTGGTGGGGGGGATATTTCTTGGGATGATGTCGTTGTTTATAGTGATGAATGGGTCTTTAAGTGTATGGGAGTATATATGTGTATTGGTATGAGTAGTGTGTGAGGGGGGGTATATTGGGTGGCAAAAGAGTTGTTGTGCAATTTTGAGGGCACTTTTAATTAATTTTGATGGGGTGAAGTGGAAGGTTTTAAACTCTTCATTGTTCATGATGTGCGTTCCATTGGGTAGGAAGATTTGTTTTAGTTCGTAGATATAATTTGATAGGAGTTTTTGTAATAATTTTTTAGATAATTGTGTGATGAGTGTACTATGATTTAGTGTTTTGAGAGTCCAAGCTTTTTCTAGTGTTGTTGGTTCTATAAGAAATTTGGAGAGGGTACTTTTTAAGTGGACTTTTGCTACGTGTTTTAGTAAGAGGAAGGTACGTGTGATTGGTGAACTTGTACAATTCGTCTTTTTTATTCTGGGTATGTTTTCGGGCCCCCCATATTGGGCAAGGATGTGGTGTGTTAGGCCCCTGTATATTGTTCCAAGTCTACCACTATCGTTTAGAGCGTTCTGTAATTGTTCTCCTATGCATCTAAGGTATGCATTTTTTAGTGAAAAAGCTTCTAGTCCAAAGAGATTGTGTAATAATTGGGTTATTATGTTAGACATACATTTTGGCATGCCACATACGGTTTTTTGTGTGGCCGATATTTATTAGTCCAGTTTTTTTATGGCGGACATTGAGTATGGTACTGCGTAGAAGCTATATGCCATGCCCGGTCTTTAAACTGTGTCATTCTTTTTAATTTTTTGTTTCATAGTGACCGGACAAGCTATTAGTTCTTTACATTGTTTAATTAGTTTTTTGGTGGTGGCAAGGATTTGGATTTTCCATTTCAGGGAGGGAACAATATTTATCTCTAAATATGTGTATGGTTAGTTTTGATGTAGTACGGGTATTGATTTTGTTGGTTATGGCCGCAAGGTCATCCGCGTATGCCGTGGAGTTAATGGTAGTTTGTGATGTTCCAAATGTGTATCCATTGTTGCCTCTATCTAGCCATCTAAGTAGTGGTTCTAGGAATATGATGAATAGATATGGGCTTAGAGTATCTCCTTGTATTGTTTCCTATGGATGGCTAAGGATTTAATTTTTCCAAAGTATCCTCCTATGTAGGAGATTGACGATTCAGAGTAGATATTTCCCGCTAGTGCGGTTGCGTCTTTGGGGTATCCAAGGTCCGTCATTATGGCTAAAAGCCTAACGTGGTCAATAGATCCGAATGCATTTTTTAAGTCAATATACAATATGAGTATGTCTTGATTTGTAAATCGTGCATCTTCTAATGCGGCTATCATTGTTTGGATTTGTCTAGCGGTACTTCTTTCTGCACGGAACCCCTCTTGACTGTCATGCAGTATTTTGTGTTTCTCGCCATATGATGATAGTATTGATGTGAATGTGCTTGTAAATAATTTATAGATGGTAATGGCTAATGCAATGGGTCTATGGTTTGGTAGCATAGATGGATCTCCTATCTTGTATGGTAGAATTATTGTACTTATTTTCCATGAAGCAGGAATTTGTTTTTTTTATAGCAGTGGGAGAAGAAGACGGTTAATAGTATGTGGAACCTTGGGGGCATGTTTTTTAGTATGAAATTTGGTATTTGGTTTGATTCGGAAGCCTTATTATTTCCTAGGTTTCGTAGGCAAGTGTTGTATGTAGCTTGATTAAAGTATGTATGTAGTGGGGTTTCCGAGTCTCATCTTTTTTCTAATGTGAAGCCTTCTAAGTCGTGCCATGGATATTGTCGTACTACGCATGTGCATGTTATCAGGTGGTTTGATTGATAGTTACATGTTTCTATTGTAGGTCTGTTATTTTTTGTTTATTGGTTAAATATTTCGTTTGCAATGTCTTCTAGGCTAGTTAGTATATTGTCATATTGGTTGGTGATGCAGTCTAATGGTGGAGATTCCATAGTTTTGAATATCCTTCTGATTATTTTCTTGGGGTTAGTTTCATATATTTGTCTGTATTTTGAGATGGATTTTTTAATGTTTTCTTGAGCATAATTGGTGGTAATATTTTGAGCTTGTATGTTGGCGTTTTTTGTGATTAGTGCTATGTTACTTATCCATGTGTCGTGAGGTAGATGTATGGGGGGTGGATTTGAGATTCATGTGTGTTGAAGGTTTTGTAGTTCATTGAGGATAGGGTGGCTTCGCCATTGGGGGTTGTTATTTACGGTTCTTATGGTTTTTCGTATAGTGTGGTAAGTGGTTAAGTGTTGTTTCCATGTTTTAGATAATTTACGAGGTAAATATCCACCTTGTTGTGATGTTCGATTTGTCATTTGTGGTATGAGTTGGGCTTTGCAGATTTGTTCAATTGTACAGATATGTTTTTGATGAGTATGTCTAGGGTGTGACAGGCTTCTTGCCATTGAGTTTGGAAAAGATGGTTATTAGATTCTAATGCGTTTATTAAGGAATCAATGCGTAATGAGTTTTCCTCAAAGAATTTTGTGTTGAATAATTCTATGTTGTTTTGTGGGATGGGGTTGAGGATACGTATGTGGTCATTGTTTGTGGTAGTTGGTGTACTGTTTATGAGTGTGTTGTTTGGAATGTGGAGTTGTATGGGTGAGTGATCGGAGTTCAGGTAAATGTTATTATTTGTTGTGGAAGTAAATGTACTATGGTTGGTCGCACGGACATGAATCCATCAATTAGGCTCCATTCGCTATAGTTGTGTCCTCCTCAATGTCTAGAGTATGTAGTATTTGTGGGTATATAATTAAAGTTTAGATTTTCTGTAAAATGTTTTCATTGAAGGTCTGTCATTTATGGTGGTGTATGTTGGTTTCCGTTTTGTCTTCCTATGAGGACGATGTCTCTATTGAAGTTTCCACATAAAATGTGGTTGTGGTTGGGGTTGTTGGTAATATGGGTGGTGATGTTAATTTTGATGTTCTCGGTGAGTCCAATATCTTCGGGGTGGGATGGCATGTATATGTGGTGGATTAGCCATGATTGTAGCGGGTGATTGGAAATTTCCATAATTTGGAGGTGTGGGGATATGTTCATCGGGGTGGGAATTTTTTTAACATTGCCTGGAAAGGCGTAGTTTTTGTGTAGGAGAGTGAGGAGGCCTCCTCGGCCCGGTGTATGTGGTCCATTTTGTTGTATACATCGTGTTAGGGCATGTGTATTATTGGAAATAAGTTTGTAGTCGGGAAATAGTCTTTGTATGTATTTTGTGGCCGAGATTTTTGTTTCTTGTATAACTATGAGTGCCGGTGGTGTGTTAGTGTGCATAACTATGTTTTGTAAGTTTGAGAGAGCGGTGTTAAGGGTTGAGGCATTCCATGTTATTATGCTTGTGTTGTTGTTGTTCGTGTATGGGTTATGGTTTTGTGGTGGGATGTGGTTTGGCGGTGGGGGTGGGTGTGTGTATTTTGGGAGGGGGTTTAGGCATTTTAGTGACTCATTTATTATTGTATTTGGGAGGTAGGGGAATTTTTGTTTTATCATGTCATTTGATGGAGGTGTATTTTGGTTGTGTATGAAGTCATATAATTCTTTGTTTATCGATGTGTTGTAGTTTACGGTGTTTAGATTAGTTTCAAGAAATGTTGTGTAAGGGTGTGGGATTTTAATGTGTCTTTTGGGTGGGTTTTGTAGATTTTGTAGAGTGTGTAGGAGTGTATTGGTCCATTGGGTTATGTTTTGGTTTTGTGTATTTAGGAGTTGATTGCAGAGGTCTATATTTGGATGTATAGTAATGACTAGGACATATAGAATGTGGGAAAGTGGGTGTCCATTATGTTGGTTTATATATCTAGCGATATATGGGTATGTGTCATTATGTGGTTGATGTGATATGTGTGTGGTTTTATAAAGGAGGGCAAATTTTTGGGCGATGTGTTCATATTCGGGTTGCAGTTTTATGGTATTTGGTATGAAATATGTTTTGGCATTTTTTTTTGCGGAGCGGGGTGTCTTTTTAATATGTTCGGCATGGGTCCTAGGTTAGTCTCTATGTCCCCTCCAATAAGTATTAGTAGTTTGTAGTAGGTGGGTTTTTAAATTTGTTTTAGAATTTTTTGTTTTTGTATGTGGCTGTAGTATTTTATTTTGTACTTTTTTTATTGTATGTATTCGTCTTTGTATGTGTGTGTGTGTCTACGTGTTTCTTTGATGGTATGTAGTTTTCTTTGTATATGTGTGTATATGTATTTGGTTTTGTGTTAGTATTCTGTTAAGCGGAGAACTAGGATTAGCGGACCCGGGTAGTATTTTTTCATTTTTGAATCCGGTTGAGTTTTTGGCTCTCCAGTGGATGAACCTGGCCAGACGGATGATTTTCGTCCTGGACAATGTTTCATGCACTGGGTTGGCCAGATAAAACCTGGCCAGGCGGATGATTTCCGTCCTGACGAGTTTCATCCGTCAGTTGGAGGAACCTGGGCATTCGGATGACTTCCATCCAACCCAATGTTCATCCGCCGGATGACTTCCGTTAGGGTTTGGTGCATATGGAGGGGGAGCTTGGAAGTTCTCTCTATCTCTCTCACTTGGAACTTGGAGTTAGAGCTTAGACACAATTAGGGTTTGAGGAGTGGGTAGAGGTTTTGAGGTCACATTGTATTGGAGAGACTTTGCTATGTAGAAACTATGACTTAGCCAATAAAATCCGACTTGATTTGAGGTTTTATAAGGTGTTTTGAGAAAATCAGGGTTTCTTAGGGTTTCTAGGGTTTATGTGAAAGAGAGTTTGTAGGTCAACCTCCCTTTAACATTGGCGACCATGCACAGGTTCAAATCATGTCGCTCTTGCTACAAGGAGGCAACTAGAGGTTGAAGCTTTGAGATCTAGATCTAGGATTTTGAGCTTGTTTTTGAAAATTTTGGATGTTTTTTGAGTTGCATCTCAAGTTTCGAGTGCTTCCATGCACATTGCACCACTAGAATTTTGTGGATCTTTGCAAAAACACTAATACTTGTAATTTTTGAGAAAATGCGAAATTATGGTTTCTGGACGTCTTGGAGCCGGCAACCAGCAGTCCAGGACCAGTCCCAGCCGCAGTCCGGACCAGTCCCGGCAGTAGTCGAGCCCGCCCACAGTGCCCATCAGCAGGATGCGGTGGTAACCAAGAGTTGGAGGAAGTCGGGTAGCGGCTCATCAGGAGCCGGCCAGGGTCGGCAGCAAACAACACATCTCCAAGGAAGTTTTCCCCCTTCCAATTTCGAAATTTTGATTTTTTTAATTTTTTGCTTCCAGTCACACCTTTGTAATTTGTCTAGTCGTTTAGCGGAACTTTCTAGACGTTTAGCAGAACTTTCTTGACGTTTAGCAGAACTTTCTTGACGTTTAGCAGAACTTTCTTGACGTTTAGCGAACATTTCTAGAAGTTTAGCGGTAGTTTCAGAGGTAGTCTTAGCGGCAGTTTTCCCGGCCGTATTAAAGGTAGTTTTAGAGGCAATTTTAAGGCAATGTTAGTGGTAGTTTTGGAGCCAGTTAGTGGCAGTTTTAGCCTATTCTACAGCGGTTATTGTTGGGCTATCCCGGACATCCGAGCGCTTCCGGTGACACCCGGAGACCTGGAGACCTTTCAGCTGCAGCCGGCCTAGAGTCCTAATCCGGCCATCCAAACATTTCTGGCAACACTAGGACACCAGGAGGCTTTGAGCTGAAGTCAACTCGAAGTCCCAACCCGGCCGTCCGATCACTTCTGATGACACCCGGAGACCCGGAGGCCTATCAGCTCCAACTCAACCTGGAGGTTCCCGAAAGTCAGTCACCGGAAGTATAAGACAATTCACTCAGCATGGATGGTGACCAGGGAAGAGGAGGTCTAGGAGATGTAGGTAGTCAATTCTAGCAACCGCAGACAACCCGGCTCGTATTGCGGCTGGACAAATTAGAGGTTAACACGGTCATGGGCGGACCACATATGAGCTCGGAGGCCAGTGTACACCATTGGCACTCGGACCCCAAAGAGGTCAATATGAAGGTACATTTTGATGAAGTGACCAGTCTACCACCAACACCAAAGGAAAATTGCACACCAGCCAATTTGCCAGATAGCCTGGAGGGGATGAGAAGGCGGCTGGAACAAGAGCAGCCAAGGAGGTATGGACCGCACATGGGGCAGCCAGCTTCTGGACACCGGGCTGCTGACCCGATTCACTTGTCACCGACAGCACCCCCATTTCAAAAAGAGTTTTTTCCGGAACCGGCCGAAGACACCCCGGAGGACTACCGGCAATATGAGGCTTGGAGAGCCCACTCACAAGCCGAACAAGAGACACGACACCAGAGGGCCAGAGAGGACCTATACCGTACTCAGATGAGAGAGCTTCAAGACCGAGTCGGACGTGGCTGTGGCGAGCCGCCGGCGTTTAGGCCACTCCCTAACCTAGCCGATGTTATGGGCTCCTTAAGGGATCAGGAGCAAGCGACTCGCCGGCAGCAAGCAGAGAGACAACGGTTGGAGGACCAGCGTCTATATGCCCAATACTAGGAGCTAGAAAGGAAGAAGGAGCAAGCTTGGGTGTAGGAATCCGTTCCCACAAGGTTCCTGAAGTTAACCTAAAAATCCGGCAAAAAAAAATAAAAATTAGTATTTGAATGGTAGAAAGATAGGTTTAAACCATAGCAAAGGAAAATAGCAAATAAGACAAATAGGGGGTAGATAAGATCTTTAAAAGCTCTTGTGGAATGTTATAAATCTGAAGGGCCTGGATCCGATAGCAGTCGTCATAATCGGAACCTTCCGGAAATCTTCGAAACTAGAAGGAACTAGAGCCGGAAGACATCCGGAACCGGAGGCGGTCCGGATCCGGAAACGCCATCATGACCGTAACAGCCATCCGTACACCGACGAAAGTATAAGAGCAAGAAGCTTATTTTGGCTTACTCTCTTTCTTTCCCCCTTGCTTCTTATCTTCTTGATTTCATTAGACCGGAAGTGTTTCCGGTAGTGAGGGTTTTTGGTGAGGTCGGTGCGTGCAGGTGTTACCGGAGAGATTGTGAGGTCTTATTGTAGATATGGCGGAAGGAGGAAGTGCTCGGGCAACTTGGGGTACGACGACACAACCGTCCGTACAGTAGGTGGTTCCGATCATACCAATAGACCCGGAGGAGCTGGCCGTCCTCGAACATTATCTCACCAACATGGGTTGCCGCGGGCTGCTCGACGTTGCGTGGGGCGTGAAGGAAGCAAAGTTGGTGGTGGAGCTGCTCGGAGCATCGGACAACCAGTACGATGGCACCATCCGAGCTCACCCCGAAACTTGGGGTGTGCCGGAATGGCAACATACCTACTCCTTCGCCAGCGGAACCATGAAGACGGCGGAGCGGAGCGACGACATCCTCGGAGACAAGTTCACGAAGCAAGCCGACCCAAAGAAAGGCTACAGCATCGATGATCTCCGGCATCAAGACGCGCAGATTGTGGTAAGGTTCTTGAATCCCATCTTCCACCTGAAAAAACCTAAACGGGTGGTGTCTAAATGGGCCACCACCATTCTAGGGTCGATGAGAGAAAAGTTGAGTGTAGATTGGGCCTCGCTTATGAGCAAGTTGAGTGTAGATTGGGCACTGTCAACCGGAGTCTCCTCTTTATAAGTCAACTGGTGAAGGAGGACAAGATGAACAGGGTCCAGATTATACGATTTCTGCACGACCACGGCAAGAAGATGGAGAAGACGTGGAATCGGATGCAAGAGCTAGCGACCAACATGACCACGGAAGGACCAGAGAACCGGAGCACTCAAGCACCGGAGGACCTCGCGCTTCCGGTCCGAATTCGGACTTCTCCGCATGAAGCCGGACCATCAAGAGTGCACCTGGAGACTGCCGAACAGTAGAAGGTGATCATGACTCCATCGGAGCCCGCTAAACACATGAGCTGCAGCCCTCCTGGCAATCCAAACGTAGGTACCGGAAAGCACTGGACGGATTTACTTCCGAAAGTAAGTCCGGACGAAATCCCTTCTACCATCCGGCCTGCACCTACTCCTCCTTCATCAAGCCGCCGGAAGTCAACTCCCCCGCTTGCTAGGCGCTTGGCACGGACCCTCCCACTCCTGGAGTCGAGTTCCAGGGCTTCTCTAAAGCTCTGGAGACTATTGTCGTGGAGACCACCACCGACCCAACTCCACCGGCAGCACCACCGGTACCAGCTTTCGGAACCAGATCACAGGAGATTCCGGTAGCAACGATGCCCCAGCGGAGGAGAGCCGGCAAGTCCAAGGCGGAGGCTTCCACGAGGCGTACCAGTCCCCAATTCAAGAGCGTTGGATCACCTCCTTAGATAGGTTTAGACTTTGAAGTAGGAATAGCTTAGTGATCGAGATTAGATAGCGATTAACGATGGGGCTTAGAGTTGCACCCGGCTACTTACTCCGGAAGCTAAGACTTTTTTTTTGTAACTTCCGGACTTTTGAGTTTTTTTCGGATGTCCGGAATCCGGACCTGGGAAAATAGGATCTGAGATTCACTTTCCTGGATTTTTAGGGATAAGATCCTTATTTTTAAGGATAAGATCCTCCGGATTTCTTGTAGATAAGATTAGCCTAAGATTAGGAAGATTTGTAGTACTTAGTAGATGAGTTTTAGAAAACTCAGGGCCTTGTTTTTCCTTCACATTGAATATATTTCGGAGCCATTACTAGATTTGCTACCCAGTTCTTGTAACAAAAGTTGTTTTCTTTGTAAGGTACAAGGTCCGTTCTTGTAGTACTTGTTGTGAAAGTTACTTTGAAGAGAGTCGTATTTGATTGTACTTAGGAGTGAGCCGGTTGGGATTCACATCAGGGGAGCGCCCGGAAGAGCTGGAGGGGATTGCAGAGGTGTTCCTAGTCACCTCCAGGGTCCGGAAGAAGCCAGGAGGGCAAGAGATATATTGCAGAGGTGTTCTTGGTAATCTCTAGGGCACAAAAGAATCCGTGTGAACCCGGACTCCGTTCAAAAGCCGGAGTTTACCCCCACGATAGGAAAAAGGCAGCTATGTGAGTCTAGAAGCAGTCCTCCCTAGTAAACTATATCACTTTCTCCGGAGAGCTACAACAGTGCTACCGGAACGTCGTTGTAGTCCGGACTTGCCTCTGTGTGACCGCGTCCGGAAGGCCTTCCGGATGTCGTGAGAGTTTAAGTCCAGTAGCAACACCCAATCACCGGTTAGTAGAGTAGGGAGAGTGATTGTCCGGTCACTATAAAATCTGGGGCAGTGGGTGTCTAGCCACTTTAAGTCACAAGGCAATGGGGAATCCGGCCACTTACACAAAATAGGATCAGTGGCCTTCCGGTCACTCGTTTAAACCTTCCGGAAGACTCTCTGAGGAGGAACAGAGGTAAATCAAACTACCCTCTAGATTGCCGGAAACCATTTCGGGAAACTATTGTGTATATCTTCCGGAAACTAGTTCCGGCAAGCTTTGTATGAGTTCCGGAATCTGAAAGAATCCGGATACGTTACTGAATAGAATGGCTAACCTAGGTGATTGATAGTTTAGTTGTTTTTGATAGTCTGAAAGGATTAAAAGATCTTTGTGGGAACGAAACCGGAGTGGTTTACTTTGGAAGTACTTAGCAACGATTGAGTGCATTTCGGAGGAATATTGACTCTACAAACTACGACAGGCAATTGAAAGGGTTGTGTAGCAATTAAACGCCACAGCATAGGCGTTGAATTGAGCTTTAGCTTCAAATTAGCAAAGGCTTGCAGCTGTTCCCGTCTCCAAGTCCATGGTTAATCCATCCTTGTGAAAATAGGCAACGGCTTAGCAATCAATCTAAAGTTTTCGACAAGCCGACAATTATAGTAATTTTCGAAGGCAAGAAAAGCTAAGAGCCAAGACACATCGGTTGGGGCAGGAATTCTTTGCAATGCATCCACCTTGCATCCACCTTGCAACTCATTTCAAAAATGATAACATCATCAATGTTGCATTGAGAAAACGGTAAACCGGTCAACATCCTATCCATCACCCTCTAAAACTCAACGGGTGCATTTTTGAGGCCAAATGGGAGAAACTTTTAATGATAAAGTTGATCTCTCCCACCCTGATCAACTTCTCAAAATGCAATCATCACTTGGTCATCTACCATCAATGGTAACTGGTGGTAACTAGATTGCAAATATAGAGTACAAAATACTCTAGCGTGGCCCACCGCATCAAACAACTCCTTCGACAAGGGCATGGGGTACCGGTCGAACTTGGACTTGCAATTGACTAGCCTATGATCTCTACACATCCCCTTCTCCGTCTAGTTGCCAAAGATATCCTTCTTTGATGGCATAATTGTAGCACAAACATACTTGCCCTTGGAAAGCTCAATCAAACAGGCAGCCAACAACTCCTGACAACGAGTCTGAACCCTAACTTTCTCAGAAAGACTAAGCTTGTACGGTCGTCGGAAGGTTGAGTGGTCATCTTCCAACTAAATGTGAATTTGCTTTCTTCTATAGTCTCTAAATCATGGAGACTAAAGGAAAAACAACTACAATACAAACGTATGATTGCTCGTATCTTCCATGCTCGGCACCGATAAGATGTGGCCTCAAATTCAAAGGCAATCCTGAAACTCCGTGGTCTCCTACTCCATCGTAGAAGACTCACTACGTGTCGGAATGGCCGGTGATTGCTACTTAGTAGCAGAGAAGGCAATCATGCCCCTAGACTCTTCACTCATGGGATCCATAGGAAATCCCGTGTTGTGGTAATAAAATCGGGAATAGATATCCCGGGCATTCTCTCGACCAAGGTCCTCGGCCATGGCTACAAAGACAAGTTGAGCACAAAGCTCCTCAGCTGCTTGCTTGTTCAAATGAAAAAGTAGCTCCGCTTCCTCAATCTCTGTGAGATGTGGCACAATTGTCTCTTAACAATCGGAGTCTAGTTCCAACATGTGTTGATGGTCATCCAAATGACGTTCAACATTGAAACGGAGGCTACAAATCCAAACGAGGGTGTTGAAGTTGATGGCTTGACCCAACACATAACAATGTTGGCCATCTAAGAGATTTGGTGCGACGGTGGTCCTTGTCAAAAAGCCCATGGCTCGCTCTCTCTCATTGGCACAAGGTTCCTTGTAAGTTTGGGAAGTAGAATCCTAAATCATGTCGGGACCGCGAGTTCTAAAGGCAAAGGACCTCGGGTAGCACATCAACGTGGGAAATGCCCCTTGAGTGAAACCAATTCGGTTCACCAACGCCAATGGTGGCTCATCATATTTGGTAACCTCTGTGGAGTCACAGTGGTCGCCTCATAGGGCATCAACATCACGGCGCACAGGCCATTGCACTTGAGCAAGTGCAAAGGTGAGCGACGCCAATGATGCCATGTTGGTCCAAATCCAACGTAGCCGATGGGCGTTAGAGCCTAACACCGCGGCATCAACAAACATGGGAGGACCAAGAAGATGATGGATGTATGCCCTATCCTCACGCACCTTTGTTCGGGTATCTCAAAACATCATTACATTCTCAAAAATGTACCCCAATGGCGTCGATTGGTCGGTAGACCACCATTGGATGAGCATGAACAAATCCGCAAAGAGACTCGACCGTGGATCATCCAAGCCACGTCCACTACCGGCCCGTTAATGGCCTTGGCAAGGCCATCCAACAATTACCAAGTCCAAGTGACCTAACTGGTAGAGATCAACCTCACTGATCAATGTCACATTGTGGGAATCCGTTCTCACATAGTTCCGTATATAGCCTTAAAATCCGGCTAGATATAAAATTTAATAAAAGATTAGTAAATAGAATATTATAGTAGGACGCAAATAGGTAGAAATAATAAATAAGGAATCTTGGTCCAACCAGAATCCTTAAACAATGCTATTAGAGTACTTAGTATTAGTGCGGACGTCCGGAGAAATCCGGACTATTTCAGGGGTGATTCGGATTCCGGAACTGTCATCATGAAACGGACCTCATCCGGCGGCCGTTTGTTCCTCAGGACAACTCTAAGAGGAGATCCTCATGTAGGAAACCCCTTTGGTGTTCCGGCGCTCATCTTTACCGCCATCAACTATCCTCTGGAGGTCGACTTCCCCAGCCTCTAGATGGTGTATCGAGGAAGCTGTCAATTCAACAAGGAGCTTCCGGAACCTCATGGGAAAGCAGATCTGGTCGGCAGGGAGGTCGGCAGCAACACCACCAGCAGAAGAATCTCCAGCAGCGATTTTCGGATCCCGAACTCTGCAACCAGAAGAGACTCCGGAGAAGACAGACGTCCAGAAGAAGATAGAGGAATCACCTAGGCGTAGGAATAAGAAGACACCATAGTTAGGAATAGCATTAGAAAATCCCTAGTCCCTTTTGAATTAGTAGCGATTAACGATGGGGCTCAGAATTGCACCCGGCTACTAACAAAGGACACTAAGGAAAGTTTGCATCCGGAAAGCATTTCCGGACTTCAGGAAATTTCCGGACTTTAGGGAATTTCCGAATTTCAGGGATTTCCGGATTTCCGGATTCCGGAAGCCGGGAGCGAGAAGCTAGAAATCGGAAATCGGAAACCGGAAACCGAAATCCGGATCTCAGATCCATAAATTTCGGATCTGAGACTTGAAATCCGGATTTTCAGGGATAAGATCTTTTAGGATAAAATTTTCTGGATTCCTCGCAGATAAGATGGAGCTGAGGTTAGGAACTTAGTTAGTACTTAAAGGAAGAGTCTTGGGAGGCTCATCATCTTGTTTCCTCTAGCTGAAAACATCTTGGCCTTTGAATATATTTCTCTATATCCTAGTGTTAAGCGTTGTTTTGAGGAACGGATCTATTGCGGTTTGTGTTGTTGTGGATAGGTTTTGTCATAGTGAGCGTTATTATGTTTGTAACTTGAGGTAACCGGTTGGGACTTGCATTAGGAGAGCGCCCGGGAGAGTTGGAGACGTATTGCAGAGGTGTTCTTGGTAGTCTCCACGGTCCGGAAGAAGCCAGGAGGGGAAGTGTTCCTCGTAGTCTCTAGGGCATGGAGTCCTCGTTGCAAACCGTAATACTCACTTGGTAGAATTACAACAGCACTAGCCAGAATGTCGTTGTATTCTAGACTTATCTCTACTTGACCGCGTCCGGATGGCCGTCCGGATGTTGTGAGAGTGTGGGTCTAGCAGCAGCAATCAACCACCGGTTAGCGAAGTAGGGAGAGTGGCTGTCCTGCCACATTAAGTCACAAGATAGTGGAGAATCCGGCCACTTACGCAAAACAGGATCAGTGGCACCCGGCCACTAGCTTAAAAACTTTGGAAGAGGCTTCGTCAGAAGTTATCCGGAATCCGGAAGGATCCGGAAACTAGGGTAACAAGTCCGGAATCTGGAAGAATCCGGAATCTATTGTTAGAATCCGGAATCCGGAAGGATCCGGAAACTATTGTAAGGATTCGGTGGATTGGTGCTTGGTGTTTATGGATTATTTAATGATTCTAGAAGAAACAGCTGGTCTCTGCGGGAACAAAACCGGAGCGGTTACTTTGGAAGTACTTAGTGACAATTAGGTGCATTCCGGAGAAATACTGTCTCTACGAACTGCAATACATATTATGTGGCAACTTGCCAAAACATCCTCGAATGGCAGAAGGTGGTAATTGCTCCGGACACAACGCTAGAAGACGCTAATTATGATGATGGGCGGCATGGTTGGCTGCAAAGCCAATATCCACGTGGATGTATCCAGGCCTCCTTCATCCATTCATGTACCCCAAAATCGAGGAAATTTAACGCTTGGTAATCCACCCAAATGTCATAGTTGGTGGCGCCAATCACAATGCACCGGAGAGAAACATGGGAGAACAAAGGACCAGATCCCACAGCGAACATCAACTACAACAGATTTTGGGTGTAGCCCATGACCTTCTCTGTGCCCTCTAGTGATGTAATAATCGTAAATCGGCAAGGCTCCAAGTCCAAATCACCTACAATCAAATCTTGGCCTAGTTGCTTGCCAATCATCACTAGTTGAGCTCTAGATTCCAATATATCATGTGGGGGGTAGCTCGAGTGGAGTTGCCGTACGTATAACCAACCACCATGACTCCATCGTCATTCACCAATCATACCACCCCTCGACGCACACTACGTCAATCTTGTACTGAACAAGCTGCAGCGTTAGACATACAAGGTACTCTAGAGATCAAGGACTAATCTTTGGAGGACTACCCATAGGTGTGGACGTGGCATTGGCCTCAAACGCGGATATAGCCCCCGCCACCAGCTTTTTATGCATTGCCACCAAACCTACCATGGTGGTTGGAGCCATCACTGTTTGCGACACCATTAACAATGGTATGTGCACCTTGCTCTCCAACGTATTCTCCGCCAAGTAGAATACACTAGATGGTTAAAATGTCGGTGTCAAAAAGTTCACACCGGCAAACACTGGCATGTCAACACCGGCAACTTCAACATTAAAACACCATATTCATTAAAATGAGACATTTCAGAGTCTCAATTTATCATGGTGTCTTTTTTTAGTCAATTTATAATTTCATTAATTTGAGACTATGTATTAAATTGAGACTCAATCTCGATTGAAAATGCTAAATAATCTCGCCGTATCATGGATTGTTGAATTCATCTTGTATGAAATTGAATATCATTTTGTGATATGTGTGTGTAAAGGTAATAGATTATAAAAAATGTACCAAGATATGGAGCCTATTACCTAAGAAAAACTAATACATCCAAAAAATACCCATATACACTCATTTAAATTCCACCTTGAATGCATACCTTTTCATTTGAAAAAGAAATAATTACCAATTTCAAGAGATTATACTATTTCCAAACAACAAGGTCGTTGAAATACCTAGCATTGAAAAGTTAGCATGTATTGTAGCAATCCATTCAATAATTGCTATCAATAGAAACTATCAATGCATCAAGGATAAATGTACAATTAATGACACTCACAATGTGAACCGCCATTATACATCAATGATGAAACAAAATTCCCGCCTCTGTTGTATAATATTGAAAGTAACACAATACATCACTACATGTAACTACAAATACTAATCTAATTCTATCTACAAATATGCTATGCGCACATTCAAAGTCTACAATTCCATTCTACAGATACAAATTCACTACATACTTAATAGAATATCCAGCACGAAAGAACAAAAAATCAAAAAAGAACATGCACCCCCCTATTTTATATTGGTAAAATAACTCTAGCCCCCAAAAACCACAAATTCCGATGAAATCTATAATTCGGCTAAAGATGCCTTGATTATGTCCACTTGTGATTTTGGAATTCTTAACCTAGAGGAGCTTGTGTTTCCACGCAACCTAGGCTTCCAAGCCGTTAAAATACAATCTGTATACACCCAGATTGGTTCAGATTCAGTCTCTTCAACCCAATTATTTCCATGATTAGAATCCCACCCTTGGTACGTTTCCAAGTCCACATGACGTTGGGATGCAGGTTTGAAGTATTGCACTTTAATCTCATGAGAATGTTCACGATCCGGGTGTGGTTTAGTCAATGCCAAGGCAATCCAAAATGGACGCAAATCCCCATCAGCAAAACGCATCGCGAGTACGTAGCCCTCGTACACATCTCTATCAACCTGAAACGATGGAGGGGGACAATGACGTCGTTGTCCAATGAATGGAGGGTCCTCTACATACTCCTCCCTCAACGACCCATCAATCTCATATTTATCCACCATGGATGGAGCATATCTAAATATGCTCCATCCATTGTTGGAGAGGCGATTCTTCCAAAGGCACCTCGAGGGAAGCCTTAACACCTCTCCAATAGTATATAATATGGTCGTTCTTCCTCCTATATTCAGTCGAGAGATCCTCGTTAGCCATAGATTCCCAAAGACTTAGAAACCCAGAGATACCCTTTAGGACCTCATCATAATTCTCATGACGTCGCGGAATGAGAGGAATCGGCTGTCCACGAGGCAAAATTGGCCTACCATCTTCTATCACTTTCCACAGCTGGATTCCTCCATCCTCTTTAGACAACCAATCCCTATCTGTACTAAGAATTTTGTATTGCATCTTTGGCAATCCATGTGAGCCCTTGCAAAACTTGAATTGTTGGCCCTTAGTATGCCAATGCTCAAATATCCTTCTTTAAAGCCCTTGAAATCGGGCACCTCTTCAATGAGGTGTGGAATAACTGGCATTTTCTTAGCATCCATGAATGATTTCATCAAGAGTGGAATCGTTGGATAGCTATTTGACTTGAGTTTGGAACTCCATCTCCCAAACATTGCATCAATATCCTCGTGAGTATGACCAACAAGTAAGAAGTTGACATACACTTCACGGAAAATACCCATATGAACGAGGAGGGAAAAAAAGGCGAACACAAATCTATTTTTATTGTCCCCTGTGGCATTATCCAGCTGCATTACAAACATCTCCATGTCCATGCGCAATCATTCCACTTACGGCCACAGGTAGTTTCATGAAGGACTCCGTCGCTTTATTCTTGTGAGAAAAATGAGGTGATGCGGTTTTGCTATGATCCATTTTATCATGAATGATGCACACAACCTCGTTAGGTTTTTCTTCCGAGTTCTTCCGGTTCCCATAATATAAAATACAATGAGCCTGTTGAGAGGCCTGATGTAACTGCAACTTGACTTCCCACATTTTGTATGAGGAGGACCCCCGTGTACAAGCCTTCTTTAATTGCTTGAGTTCGTCGCATCTTCCGCAGCGGGCAAAGTTGTCACCAGGCTTCTTCGTAGAGTATTGTTCAAACTCAGAGCTTCAAATTCGACTAAGACCAGACAAAGATATTGGTTTGAGGCCAAATCTTGAATTCACCTCATTCACTTTGGGCAACACTCCACTCCATTGAAAAGAGGCAGGAAGGTGTTTGGAGACGACCTTCTCTCTAGAGCCAAGTGTAGTTGTCTTATTAGGACTGTGATTGGCAACATCATCAAGTATATCATGCAGAGTAGCAATTGCGTGTAGGATATGAGTCCGAGGCTTCTCTGAACCAGTATTGCCATGCGCCCCTGCCCGCATCCCATCCTTTGCCTCTCGTTTGTACCGGTAGAATGTGGCTCGACTAACCCCCATGATAGTACACCATGCATTTTGGCATACATCAATTCCATCAAGCGTCACCACATGGTTGCCATTGGAATCCATGTGGATCTGCCTGTGTACATCAAGCCAAACATGTTTCTGAAAGAAAACACCTCCAATGTCATGGTAAACTTGGGAGCGAAGTACAGAAATTGAACACTGTGGAAATCGTTGAGTACAATTACTTGAACAACAGACGCTGCTCGCAACTGATTTGATCGATTGTGAAGTAAGAAGTACTTCCTTCTTTAGTGGAGAAGGACCCTCTATCCTGTGACGAGCGGTTTCGTATTGTTGAACGCCTACTCTTGGTCCGCGACGAAAAACCTTAAGAGCTGCATTGTAAATGCTAGTTTGTTCTTGGTCATACAAACTCACATTATAAAGAAAGACCTATCGAATTGGCCATGCTCGGAGGGCAAATATCCAATTCAATGGAATTTCATTCTCGTCTAAGCATTCAGCGATTAGAATAGCAACATGATCATCTCCAAGTGGCCGACCACCAGTTTCAAGAACAAATCCAGAATCAACACTCTAGCAAAGCCAACTGCAACATCGGCACCAAATGTGTTTTGAAGGATAACGCGCTTTGAGAACCACGATGCGCGAGGATTGCCCTCACATGCAGCAACACGTGGAGGTAACGTAGGTGGAACTCGGACTACACCATCATATGAGCGTTCTTCCATCTTCAAGATAACACAATAAAAAGGACAGAGGGTTAGTTATCTAGAGAAATTGACAAATTTGTATACGACGGCTCCTATCAGAGGAGATAGACACAAATGAGATATGTTTATCCTCGACACGAGGATAACTCCGGATATTGAGTATTTCAACATTGAATTAGGGAAATGTACAATAATTCAACAGTCAGTTATGACAACACATTGTTGATTAAACCCAGAGTGAACACACCAAATATATAGAACACTTCTAATGAAGATCAACATTCAGAATTTTATTTATCAAAATTCGGATTTGTTAAATTATCTCTATCAATTTGAAATGGCTAGGAACCAATATTTTTTTATGATACTAGAACAGACAGCACAAAACCTCAGTGAGTTATCCTTGACCCGAGGATAGACCTACGAAAGAAATCTGAAGCACATAAGTGAATGTATGACATAGGCATTCACCACCTCATAGTCCGAAGAATACATGCATCTTAGATGACATTAAACTTGGAGTCAGTTATCCTCGACTCGAGAATAACCATCATAAAGTAAGTGATCCACATATTGTATATCATACTTTTGATATCCTCGACTCGAGAATAACAGACGGGTTGGATATTCCACCCATATAGTGCAAATCAAGACTTGACATCAAACCCTGATTCAGTTGATGAATTCATGTTTTACTCATTGTTGTTACATCGAATTCCAACGAAACTACATGCGTTATCCTCGAGTCGAGGATAATTGTTTTTTAAATTTGAATCCCCTTTACCTTACAGTACTTTATACCTTGGAGTTGGTGATTTCAAATAAACCAAGATTTAATAGTTTTATTCTCGAGTTGAGGATAAACCTCATAAATAATGTCTCGTTAGTGATAGATTTGATTCGATTATGTGAGTTCAGGTTATCCTCGACCCGAGAATAACAGTGCTATAGTGATTCCGTATTATTCGGAGTGTCACAGATAGAGATTTAGCTTAGAGACAAACAAGAACCGCTAAAGTGGTCAATATCACTAAATAACGTGCGATGGGGTACCTGTGCTCTTGTACAAAAAGCAGAGGAGAAAACATTGAAATGACATGTGCGACACAAGCAAATAGAAAATGAAAATGATTTCAACCAACAAGCAAGAAATACAACCACATAAGAAATACAACCTCACTTACACTCCTGCCCTAAAGAACTATCCAAAACATTCGTGTCCCAAAAAACGACCTGGAACAATAAAAACCAGTTCAGTATCTTACTGAGCAGAGGCAAGAGCTGAAGCACAGAAGTGGAAGCGGAGGCGAGGCAGAGAGAGCTTCAGAGAGGGAAGAGTTTGAAATGAGTATTTCCAGGGGAAAGTCAGAATGTCGTGATGGACTTAGGTGCACAAAAAACGGAGTAGGGCGGGAAACTTTAAAGACTTTTTCCAATGGCTGCATTTTTGGGCGGGAAAACAATGTATTTTTGGCATATATTTTATGGTGACCTTTTTAAGTTGTCGAGTCACTTCAACTTAGAAATGCAACCAACCCGAATAAGACAAAATGAGATTTGTTCTGACAAAATCGGATTTTCTAATGAATGAAAAATTGAAAGTCATATTTGGTTTCATATGTAAAATAAAAATAAAAATAAACGAAAATCTGTTTGATTAGTTTTAGGGTAAAAAAGGGTTTTTTAAAAAAAATAAGCCTTGTAAAATGAGAATCATTTTCAAGAATATAACTCTTAGAATATTAAAAGTTTTAACATATATAAATTGTGTTGATATTGTTTTCAAATAAGAATTGAAGATAATTTAATTTGGTTTTAAAAAAAGTTGTATATTCATTTAGGCTTTCTTCGTTTGATTGATAAAAAATCAAATTTTTAATCAATTTTTGATTATATTTAAGTAAGTTGATAAATGTTTTTAGTCACACACAAGAAGAAGAACTCTAGTTCAAAAGGCGGCGTGAATAAAGTGTTTATTTGATCCACCGCTAAGTCCATGTCCACCACACTTATGTCACACATATTTGTTCTTCAAAGTTGACGAAGAAGGGGAAAAATGATTAATTTTTTTCACAATCTTTAAATATGAAACAAACTCTTTTTGAGCTAATTCATGACTTTCTAATTAAAGGTTATCTTTGATTCGAGGATAAATTTTTCAATTATAATTAGTAGTTAATTGCAACGTATTGAAAACTAGAAAATGGTATAATTTTTTTATTTAAATCACTAAATTGTATACTGTAATATGATGTGAATTTGAAAACTACTCATGGATCATGGCATTGTCCGTAATTCTTTATGTCCTTTTCTCTAGTGGCTTAAGTCTTAATGTGTTTCTCAGGATTGCTTATATAAAACTATAGTGAATCAAATACATGTAGTTTTCTTTAAGAACGACTAAAATAAAATTTCATTGGTTTGGTATGTTTGTATGTGTATCATAAGTTTTAAGAAATTTATAATTGACAATTGCAACTTTAAATTTGAAAAGCAAGTTGTGGACCACTTTGAAAAATCAAGTGCAATGTCAAGTTCAAGAAAAACATTTGTCGTATAGGTACATTTTTTTAAAATTGTAGAAGTGAAGTATATTAATTTTTTTTTATCAAGTCATACATGAGGTTTTTAAGCAGGTCGATAAATGTTTTATGTCACACACAAGAAGAAGAAGAACTCTTGTTCGAAGGGTCGGCGTGAATAAAGTGTTTATTTTATCCACCACTAAGTCCATGTCCACTGGATTTATGTCACACATATTTGTTCTTCAAAGTTGACGAAGAAGAGGAAAAAAGATTAATTTTGTTCACAATCTTTAAAATGAAGTCGAACCTTAAATAAGGTAATAAAAAAAATTCAAAATAACATTTATTTATTTTTAAACAAAAAAAATCTTGAATACAACTTAAAATATTTTTTAAACGTCTAAGCTTGAAATTGTTGTAGAATCTAAACCAAGTAGGCTTTGCAATATATCTTCAGAAGAATGGTATAAAAGAACACCAAACAGTTTGATAAATCAAATTACCAATCAATGGAAAAATTAAATGTCAAACAAAGAGAAATTATAGAGAAGCAAAATATCACATGCAAATTTTTAAAACAAATAAAGTTATTACAAACACAAACTTACATTGTACTACATTCTATACCAAGAGAGAAAACTATAAAATGATATCAAACATCCTAAATATCATATTGTTATAAACTTGATTTTAAAAACAACCAATTGTTGTTAAATCATTCCATGTTTTTTAAATAGTATATTTCATAATACTTTTATAAAAACTATAATGAAATGTTTTTAGAAAATATTAGATGAAATTAATCTTTGTAGCTTGTTCTAGCTCTTCTAGGAAATCTATACTTAACCCTTAAAGACCAAAATCTCCTTGGAGGAGATTTCTTGAGTTTGGGCAAATACCTGTGATTCATTAAATCTATATTTATGTCTTAAGCTTTTATACTCCATTTTCCTTTGTCAAATGTTTGTGGAGGTGTTTTTATTATGTTTCTTGGATTTGTGGTTCAAAAGATAGTACCACTCAAAGTAAACAATACAGACTCCGCGCAGCTCCAAATTCTTCATAGAAGTTTCTATTGGCATCTAGATTATCTACCTATATAAAAAACGACTGTCTGTCTGTCCGCCGCTCCCTAATCCTATCCCTAAACCATTAAAACCCTAAATCCTAGAAACCCTAGAAACCCTAAACTCTAAATCCTAGAAACCCTAAAAATCCTAAAAACCCTGTAAATCCTAAAAACCCTAAAAACTCTAAACTCTAAAATCCTAAACTCTAAACCTAAGATTTTGCAAGAACATGTGTGTTGTTGGTGAACACCATGTCGATTTGGGCAACTCTACATTTCTAGAGTGGCTTTTAAGGACAGGCTAGAGAAGATGAAGGATGCCATAATCAGGTGTCCACGGGCATAGAAACTTCAAGTATTATATTTGTTTCCTTCGTTCCTCATTGCACTATAATCAACAGTTTAGAAGCGATTTTGGTGTGCAATTACGAGGAACTTTTATTGAGGTTAAGTAATATTGAAGTATTCTGAACATGTTAAGTGGTTCTACAAAGGTAGATAAGCCAAGAGATAGTTCACATTAAAACTGACGTGAAGTAAACTATTAAAATTCTTTGCAGTCTCCGAGTCGAATCCTAGAACGATAAAGGTCCGCAATGGCAAGATGAGTTTGAATTATAGTTTTGTAGATTTTCATAGTCACCCATGTTTGAAATGGACCCATTTTTTAAAGCAAGTTTATTACAAACATATCAATGTTTCAATCCAAAAATTTCAACAATTTCTACGTGGCATTCACATGGCAAATAATTGGTGTAATGTAGCATATTTCTTACATATAACTTAAAAACTAGCCCCTTCATATATACTAAACCGTTAACCCTAAACCTAAGGGTGCTCTTTGCCATCTCCGATTTCGAATCTAGTTTTACTTTTTCAAACATATTTTCAATCCAAATACAATTTAACATTAACCCCTAAACGTCCTTGGGGGGTTGAAACGCTGAAATACAATATAAAATCCCTCAAAATTAAATTCCATGTAGAGCTCAATGGGAGAAAAATATTAAAAAAAAAACTGTAAGATCCTCTTCAAACATAGCCAAGTAATAAGCGAGCCAATTCTTGTGTACTTTGGACATAATTTGGGCCTCCATCCACTCCAAAAAGTGCTACGTTTGGGGGCTAAAATTAGTCGGGCAAATCCTAGCAGCTGTTGTTGAGACCCCAACAGCTATTGTTGGGGATTCAAGCGACTCTTGCTGGGGCCCCAACGACTCTTGTTGGGGCCCCAGCAGCTATTGCTGGGGGCCCCAACGACCATTGTTGGGGCCCCTTTAGCTGTTGTTGGGGACCCTAATTATTGTTGTTGGGGTCCCAATTAGTGCGGATGGGGCATAGTATGGAATTCAATATGCAACCCGATTTAAAAGAACTGATTCAAATTTCAATTGTTGGATGTTTTTCATTTGTAAAATCATAACGTTCAAAGTTGAATCAAAACTTCTTTTTCCCTTTGCCCAAGAGCCACTGTCTAGATGGAGTGAAGGAGGACTTGATCATTATTGCCCCTAAATTTTTTCTCATATTTTTTTCTATGTAGGAGACTAAGTTGACTATGTACATGCAAAATTTTAGAAACTCGTTTGAGTTTTTCAACCTTCATCTAAACTTTTTTGTACAAGGATATTACTTTCAAAAATCACACTTTGTACCATGATTAGGTAAAAATTGAATAATATATTGGGACATTGAGCCATGAATAGCTCTGCAAGAAACATAATTGCAGCAACATACTAGGAAATGCAATAAATGGTAGGACGTTCGCCTCCATGCTTTTGACGTTCATAGTGTGAAAATTTTATGCAGTACAGAATTTTTATTACACAACTTGAGATTATTCACAAATTTATTATTTTCAATCATTTTACACATTCTTCTATAAAACAATTTAGATGAATGTTGAAATAACACAATGAGGTTTTGCAATTTTGCAAGTGAAAATTCAACTTTAACTACTTCTTAGAGAAATATATGAGCAAAATGTATGGGGTAACAATTATCAAGTCTCCATTTATATAAGATAGACTATATATTCTAAGCTATAAAATAATATGCATCAACTTTGAAAGTTATGATTTTACATATGATAAACATCCAACATTCAAACATATTTGACCTTACCTCAAATTCTACAAGGTGGTAGAAAATGGCAACTTTTAGTTTTGGAGGTCCCAAAAACGCTTAGATTTCTAGGGGTAATGACAACTACCACAAATATGAGATAGCAGTCCTTGTATTTAGCTAATAAATAGCCTAAGTCCTTACAATGAGCTTATTAGAAAATGGGGAATATGGGAGGAGGGTGTTATAAATTCCCTCCCCATGTTGGATTTTTCTCACTGTAAAAACAAAAAAAATGGCAAAGGTGATGGCATGACAGCCTTTATCCCTGGAACGACAACTTGGCCAACCCGACTATTGCTACAGGCCCTTGCCATTGAAACTATCAACGAAGGCATCTACCCTGCCAGATGTATGTTTCGCCTTCCTCCTTAGCAGTGTGCCCACCAAGGCGCACACCTGGATTTTTCTCACTATAAAAACAAAAAAAATGCCACTTTTTCCTTCCCCCTCCTTGTCTTGAGATCTGCCCTATTTGATGAGGAAGCCCGTTCTGGAGGTTGTCCAACCACCCTATCATAGTAATTAGTAGCTCTAATTACTTATCTTTCTAAAAACACACTTTTCTTGAACTGAACCACCAAGGGCAGCATAATTGCTTTCCTCATCTTTGCACTAATCCCTACTGCCCCAACTCAAAATGGCAGCCAAAATTTTCACCAAAAATTGCAAAACTTGCTTCAAAACAAAAACCTCCTCCATCTAAAACCTCTCTACAAAAATCACAGTAACGCTTGGGTTAAAGGAAATAATTCCATAGTAAACAACACCTGGTCTATAGTAACTTTCAAAAACAAACGAATGAAACGGACTTCGGATGAAAAAATGGCAGCCATTTGAACTTCCCCGAGCACATCCAGAATGTCGTTTTTTGACATTAGGGACGTTTAGGGGTTAAGTATAAGATATAGAATAAATCATAAACAGTTAAAATGCTTTGAGGTTGATGAATGATGTTCAAAAAATATTGGATGAATCTCCTTTTAATCAATTTCAACTCTAAACTTATAAGTGTTGTAATTCTAACTCTTAAACATTTCTCACGCCGCATTTATTGGTAGTAAACCAATTAATCATAGAATAGAACTTACTTAACTGTTATGTAAATGTGATTTATCTAAAAATTAAATATGGAAGGAAAAGAAATCTTAATGCATATTCAAAAACAAGAAAAGATAATCCAAATTTCAAATGTGGATATAGGCTCTACTTCTGCAAAAGTTCCACGGAAATAGGCAACATGACACCAAATTTTCCACGGATATTGGGTACTCTAGAGCCTAATTTCCACGGTTAATCATCCAGTTTCTTCAAAAGCAGGGCCAGAAATTTCCGACAATTCATCGCTCACGTCCCACCGCTCACGTCCCACCGCTCATCGAGCATTGCTCACCGCTCACAACCTAACATTCCTGTGAAGTAAATGAGAGTCATCAAAGTTCAAATGCTAAATGCTTAATCAATCTCAAACAATGGAGACACTGTAAAATCTTAACAAGTTTGCATGAAATAACAGTTTTGAAGAGACTATATGAAAATTATCTAGAAGTCTTTGAACTAAATTTATAATTTTTTAACTTTCCATTCATTTAAGCTTTAAAACATAGAATATTCATGTCAAAGAGGCCTCAAATAGAAAAAAATTGAGGAAATGTAAACCTCTTCTAAAGTATATAACGCAAACAAGTTTAACCTTGATTAAAAAGATAAGACTTAAATAAATACTCATAAATTTAAAATATGATGTGAATTTGAAAAGTATTCATGGATCATGGTGTCTGTAATTCTTTATGTCTTTTTTATCTAGTGACTTAAGTCTTATTGTGTTTCTTAGGATTGGCAATATAAAACTATAGTAAATCAAATACATGTAGTTTTTTTTAAGAACGACTAAAATAAAATTTAATTGGTTTGGTATGTTTGAGCTAAATCATGCAATTTGATGACTTTCTAATTAGAGGTTATCCTTGATTCAAGGATAAATTTTCCATTTATAACTAGAAGTCAATTGCAATGTATTGGAAAATTAGAGAATGGTATAAAATTGTTATAATCACTAAATTGTATAGTGTAATATGATGTGAATTTGAAAAGTATTCATGGATCATGGTGTCTGTAAATCTTTATGTCTTTTTAATGTAGTGACTTAAGTCTTATTGTGTTTTTTAGGATTGCTTACAAAAAACTATAGTAAATCAAATACATGTATTTTTTTTTAAGAACGACTAAAATAAAATTTAATTGGTTTGGTATGTTTGTATTGTGTATCATAAGTTGTAAGAAACTGTTAATGGACAATTGCAACTTTAAACTTGAAAAGCAATATGTGGACCACTTTGAAAAATTACTACGAACTTACAATTTACGGCATGAAATTAACACGTATTGAAAAAAAAAAGCCACATAAATGTAGTTTTATATAGATCCACTCAAAGAGTCCTAATTTGATGAACAATGACTCTAATAAATGTTTACAATGTTACCATTAAAAAATTATTTGGATTTGAAATTTACAATACAATAGTAATGAAAAATTATTATTATTAACGATGATTTCAAAAATTAAAAGATTCTAAATACGTTTATACCAAGTAAAATTTTTCTGAACTTCCCAAAGAAACTAATTTAGAATACATTTTTATCATGCAAGAGTATGCCAAAGTTGGTAGTTTTCAAATCATTCTAAGTACAATTAAATTGACTGATGAAAACGTCCCATATTCATTCCAATTCACGAACATTCATTAACCGAAAAATAAATTGAACCATCACGTCATTTCGATATAGTTTCTAAATTAAAAATAATTGGACATTCATCTACCGCGTCGCTTTAAAGTTAGGTTTGGTTTGGTCTCAAAAGGAGGGAAAAAGATGAAAAGCCGCCAATCCCTTCACTTTTTCAAGAGTGAATAAGGGCGTGACACCTCTCTCTCTCTCTCTCTCTCTCTCTCTCTCGCGCTCATTTCCAGGACACTCTTTTTCTCTCTTCTCTCCCTCTCTCTTCGCTCGCTTCCCCTGTTTGATAGCGTGAGCGTGAGTGTGTTCGTGACGGTTTTCTCATTGTAGTTCTTAGCTTGTGCATGAGTGTGTGAGGTGTGTCTAAGTGTGTGTGATTGTGTGTGGTGTGTGAGAGCGTGTATGTGAGGTGTGTATGTTATTGTTTGTGTGAGGTTTGTTTGTGTGGTGTGTGTGTGGTTGTCAACGCTTAGGGTTTCATGAGTATTCGTGTTTGAGGTGTGTGAGCTGTGAGGTGTTTTGTGAGCGTTTTGTGAGGTGTTTCGTGAGTGTCAGCGCTTGGGGTTTCAGTTGTATGAGGTGTGTTTGTTATTGTCAGCGCTTAGGGTTTGAGGTGTGTGAGGTGTGTTTGTGATTTTCAGCGCTTAGGGTTTGAAAGTTCTGGATTTAGTTTCACTAAAGCGAGGGTTTTGGTAGTGATTTGCAAAGTTTTTCAACAGTTTAGGTTTTGGAGATTGAAAGTTTTGGATTTAGTTTCACGCAAGCTAGGGTTTTGCTTGTGCACGACAACTGCAATCAGATTCAGAGCTTACAATTGCAATTTTTGCACACACTCCAAGTAACTTTATGATAACTTTCACAATTTTGCATTCTGCATTTCAAGCTGCATCTGATTTTCTGTCTATAACATTGTATATGTGCCTGAGTGGAGTGTGCCTGACACCATCGTTTGAAAGTTTGTATTGCTAAATTGTTTGTATGTATGTTTGTTTGTCTGCATTTTTATTGCAATGAACTGTAGTTGGTAAAAAAACACCCATAACTGGAAACCGTTTATTCTCGAACCGAGGATAAACTTGTTGCCATGGTTCATTGGTGGTTATTGGTCCATTTTGTCGTTGAATTTTGACCAATTTATCATTGACTCAAGAATAAATGCAAGAGAAAACCATGACAAAATGTATAGTATCCTCGAGCCGAGGATAAACTGGTAAAAATTCAACGATAAATTGGACCATAAATCATGCATGATTGTACTCAGTCAATGGAATTTTATGTGAAATATACTTGCCCGTCAAATTTCCATATTTGGCATAACAAAAATTTTCATTCTGGTCCCATGTTTATCCTCGAGTCAAGGATAAGTAGCTTTAAAATCATGATACAATCAACGCCCCTAGAAAAATGTCTCTACTACTCGTGAATAAAGAACTCAGGAATCCATTACTTCAGACAAGTTACACTAGATGTTATCCTCGACTCGAGAATACCAAGACTCACAATCTAATGCAACTTGCCAAGTATGAGAATTTCTATCCTCAACTCGAGGATAAGTCACATTGTGATTACTAATATCCATGTGGTGTGGCATTCTGCAGATGGCCAGTGACCCAATGGATATTATCGACGACTACGATTATTCAGCAGAGAGGTATTTCATTGAGATGTTTAAAAATCCACTCGATCCATCCCCCTTCATCGACGACGTGGTAGAAAACTATGGCACACTGTGGGCGTTTCAAGATGTAGTGCAAACGTGGTCGTTCTCCAAATCCGGGAAGTTTGTGCAGATTACGATCAAGGTCAATGACAGTACCCCGTACGTGCTTTTGAACCGCAAGGAGAGAGTGACCTTTGTCGAGCAGCAACAAAACGAGTATATTGTGCTCAGAGTTCAAGCATTCGATGATGCAGGAGCTGATCTTCCCCACTGCCACTCTATTGTTGTCAAAGTGGGTTTGAATTACGGGCAATTCGACTTCTCGGAGTTGCTCGAATGTGTGGTTCGAAACGGGCAAGGATCGCTAAAAGAGGCGTTCGAGAAGTACTTGCCCTCGACTAACGATGATGCTATGAAGGTGAATAGGCGATCAGTTCGAATCCATCAACTCCTTTCAGCATTTGAAGCTCGGCCGGTTCCTGTCGAAGGCACTGTACGTCGTCATCCTTGCGCTCTTGGTGCCGGTGCAACCAATCCATCGGGCTCATCTGCACCTCAAACTTCAAGCCGTGCTCCGCCCAAAAGACCCTCGACAACAACTGCAATGGCTGGAGAGCCCTCCTCGAAAAAACGGAAGTCAACGGCTAGGGGAAGCTCCACCTCAACCATTACACGGGCAGCAACTCCGAATAAATCCTGAAACGATCCGCAGGTGGATTTTGAGGCGGTCACCAAATCGCAGCGCGTGTTCTGGGAAGAGTGCAAGGGTTGCTTCCCGTTCGATAGTTCAACTTATGGGGTTGGAATCGAGCAGTGCGTCGTTGGAAAACCCCAATACATCATTCGGAGAATGGAGGAGGGCATTGTGTCAAGCACCATGGACTTCCTCGTGCAACTTGGCGAAATTAGACAACGCCAGAAGATCTGTGTTTGCCCAATCGATGAGGATGGTGAGCCTCTTCAGAGGCAGCTCACGTCATGGGACGACATTAAGAACGGCAAGTTCATGCTTATCAATGGGCAACATAGCGTGGAGGCCTCTAGGCGTCTGCAAAACGTCGAAAAGTGCAGTGAGAATCGAAGAAATGTTTTGCAGCATTGGGACGCGTATGTAGTTTGGTCAACAGATCCTCTGAAGTTGCAGAGGATTTCCAAATTCTACAACGACACCAACTACCTGGACCACGCTCAACCAACATGGGGGAACCAGATCTTGAGTTGCCGAAGAATTTTGCTCAACTCGGGCCGACCGAGTTACGAGCAAGGAGAGGGCACAACTCGTGGCAATGGTGCCGTGTTTGACTAGGAGAAATACTCGGTAAGGTTTCAGTCAAAATGTATCCTCGAGTCGAGGATAATTCTTGATTCATAACAACTACCATTTTATCCCTCTTGTATGTCTTCTTTATTTTCCTTGAATGTGGTTAGATATTTGACATGCCTGGGTTTCCTGAACTGCAGTTATTCTCCAAGCTTATTGTCAACCGCTTTCAAAACATCGACCCTACGAAGGAAGGGAAGCAGGTTAACAAGTCGTCAGATATCACAAATGAGATCAAGGTGATTACATTTCCTGATGACGTTTTCAAGCTGTGGGAAGATTTTCTCAAAAAACACACGAAAGGCGAGATCATCAACCCAGACACGATGGTCATGTATAATGAGGCAAAAATTTCAGAGCCTCTCCCATTCATCGTGAATTTTTCAAGAGGTTGGGTCACCTCTCCGACAAGGACTTACGAGATCTGTTCACCTACCTGGTGGACAGTGAAGGCCCGAATGGGTATCCGAAAGTCACGTTCCGGCGGACAATCGTTGTTCACGGGTCCTGCTATCACTACGAGGAGTGGGCAGATCGCCGGAAGAGGAAGCGCATTGTCCTTCAGGAATTGATCGCAATAGATCCTTCCTTGAAGTTTTTGATGCCAGACAGGTCCACTAACGACGAGGTGTGGAAGGTGTGGAAGCAAGAACACTGCGTGTCTTCTACGACGTACAATATGCTCCTTGTCTCGCCCGATAAGGAGTTCTTTTCCATGAGGCTGACAAATGCAGGGAAGCTAAAGCGAGCATCTCAGTTGGTGGAGAAGTTTCCGAACGTGTTTCCATTCTTTCCGAAGTTTTTGTACGTGAAGAGCCACATCGACCCCGTTGTTGGACCAGCCAAGCTGCGCGATTTTGATGGGGAGAAAATGGAGTTCTGCGAATACTTTGATCCCCCTGCGGAAGACAGAGAGTGGCCGCTTGGTCTCCTTGACCTTCGACAGGTCCCCGGGTGGTCTTCCAAGGAGGACTTATCAGATGAGCCATACTTCTAGGAATTTATGAAGACCTTGAAGACGCAGAGAAGCAAACCCACCCTGAACTCTCCGACTATTTGGGTGTGGATAACCTCTTCTGAGCAGCGAGCGGTGCAAGCTGAGAAGTATGCGGAGAGGAGGATGTCGAAGTATGTGTGCCTTCCGTCAAGGTACATGCCATCTACATTCGAGCGACTGAACATGGGGACATCGAGGTCGAAGTGTACTGAGGTGTACCTGCTGTTCCTTATTCGGGATGACCATCCCGATTCTCTTGCGCTATTGAAGAAGGTTGACCTGAATTACTGTGCCGCGAATACTCCATACTACACCGAGAGAAACAAGTATTTGGAGGCATGCTTTGTTGTTCACGGCTACGAGTTGGGGATGGAGTTCTACCTTGAGCTCCTATCCGCCTTCAGCAAGCCCGGGAGCAGAGTTTTCGGTGTCTATTGTGGCTCCAAGCTGTTGCTGGCGAGTAAGGTAATTGATCTCCTTCATTTCTAAGTTTATCCTTGGGTCAAGGATAAACCCGATAAAACACTCAATCACATTATTCCGTTTTCGGTTTCTCTATATCATGCCAAATCATGTAATGCTTAGTAAATGTTTATCCTCGTGTCGAGAATAACTCTTATGCTTGCCTCTCCATTTCTATATTTCATTGGTATCAAGTTTAACTCACTAGTCTTGTCTTTCGCAGAAGTTCGGAACATCATTTAACGGTCTCGTGGACAAAGCCTATCGCAATTTATACAAGCACAATGCGAATTTTTTTGAGAAGTATGACATAATTGACTTCCTCCATAAGGATTGTGCGTATGTTAGTCGTCCCCTGCTGTTGGATACCGATGATCTTGAATCCGCACCAACACTCAACACTACAGATCGGAGGCCCTCAAGGACCGCCACCGCTCGCACAAGCTCTGCACAGAGGACTTCGGAGACTGCACCTGCAACGGCCTCAACCTCTGGTTTCCGTCAGGATTCAGTCCGCATTGACAATGAACCTAAAGAGGATGCCGACCCTCCACTCTCGCGCAGATCTCCTCCTCCGCCGAATCCTCCGGAAGCTAATGACAATGATACTCCAGAATTGGATACGTATGGGAGTAATATTGGTGTAAACCTCTTGTCCCTGGGACCCGACTCGGCTGGGCCATCTTCTCATCTTGTTGATGATGCAGGCGAATTATTGGTGCCATCATCCTCTGGAGTCGACGTTGCGGTGCTCCCCAATGAGGTCCCTTCCTCTGTTATTCCCACTCTTCAAGGAGATGCCCCTGTTGATTTAGCACCTTCATCTGAAGAGGCGCCACCAGCTGAAGGAGTTACGAAGCGGGATATTCCCATCATTCTGCTTTCAGATAGTGACGACGAAGGACCAAGACCTCCAATGGCCGGCCCATCGAATGTTAAAACTCCTGTAGTTAAATGGCCTTTGAAACCGACTGTGATTGAGGCTTTCGGCTTCTTTGTCAACGCTGCTGGAGAAGCCCTGCCCCCTGAAAAGGTTGTGAAGTACGAACCTGGTGGTGATTTTTATCAGCATCTGGCGATCAAACGCCTTATGGAGATGAAGGACAAGCATGATATGGTAGACCGCTTAGAAGAGTCCAAGCGCAAGCAGGCAGAGATGGAGGCAGCTCTTGAGAAGCAGAGGTTGGAGTTTGCCTTGGAGAAGGCGCGGATCAAGGCGACTATCAGGGCTGAGCTTCAACTTCAAATGAGGTCAGACCTTGCCTATATGTACGTGAGGAGCCCTGTGAATTCGGGGGCAACATCATCTGGTCCTCCTCCCTCTGAGGTGCCTGTGAGCACGAGTTATCCTCGTGTCGAAGATAACTTAGGTTTAGGGCTCTCTACTCCCCTGCAACCTTCGGCTGGATTATCTCAGAGGGAGCTGTATGTTCCTGTTTGCGAAGCTTCCTCTCCTGATCAGCAACAGTCTCTTCCTCAAGCAGCACCTGCGCTTGCTCCTTCTGAGGAGCTCTCTCCAAGAAGGAGCCCTCCTTCAGAGTATCCTCGACTCGAGGATACGCCGGGTCTCTGCCTTCACTAGAACCCGCTTCCTCTCCCGGCTCCCCTTCAACAGTCTGGGGAGTGCGACGTAGAGGCCCGCGTAATCGACGTTCTTGTGGTGGCTACGGATGTCAGTCTGGTGGAGGAGGATCGAGTGGATTACGAGCCATCACCTGACGGACCTCAAGACAGAGCATCTGATTCTGACCACGTTGGCTAGCTCTTTTTTCTCATTTTATTTAGGCTACTTTACGAGCTGCAACCCTGTATTTTTTGAATGACTACTCATAGTCTCCAGTAGGTCTCATATGGGTTTGTTGGACTGCAGGCATCGGATCCATATGAGTTTTGATGTACTTTAGGCGGAGTGTACATACTTGTGAAAGCATTTGTATATAAATTTATGGAATTGTTTAACAATTCAGTTTTCTTCAATTGTTTTCTCAGATGAGAATGGATGATATTGTTCATTGACCTCTTGCATTGAAGCCTCGGATTGGGAATAAATTACAAAAGTTGTTATGTGGGGGAGAATTGATGCAATCTGTGATGCTTCCTTTGCATATTGCTTAATGTGCATTTCATCAGGTAATTTCCATTGACTTTAGTGTGTGTTCGTCCTGTCCCATGACTGTTTGTGGAGGAGTTTGTCCGTTGTTCCCAACCGGCGGCCACACAAGTGGCTTAATATTGTTCTGGATATTAATGGCATCCTTTGCAAGACAGAGCATGCCCCTGGGTTGTCTAGAGGCTCAGAGAGTCGGGCCGCGTATTCTTGCACCGTTCTTGCGTACATAGGTCCAAAAGTTGTATATACTCACCCTTGAGTTCATGCATTTCTGGCGGACATCCGAAACATAACGAACTCTATTGTCATTTGGAGCTCGATGAAGAAGTCCATTGTTGTTGAAATTGCGAAGTATCTTTTTTTGGACATGCCTTCTCCAGCTCTGGTTCTTGGTTAGGAGAGCTGTGATAGAATCGAAACCTTGCCCAATAAGTTCTTGATGGATCAGAATAATTCGAACAAGATGATCTTTTTGAAAACTCTGTCATCAACTTTATTTAGACAACGACTTGAGTTGATGGTCCTAGATTTGGACAACACCCTTCTCATCGACGACAGCCCGGAGAAGAGCGTTTGTAATCATATGGGAAATGCCATCTTTCTTCGTCCGTGGAGACATGCGGCTTGTGACGACTAGTTCCTTACTTAGGAACTTGTACCTTGGCTGCAACGTCTGGTTTCTAAATGCCCTCTTGGGCAGTTACATGATTATGTTAATATCAATCGCATAGGGGTTGAGTCGTTGGCGCCTAATAGTCCTTTCATGAAATATATTGTAGATGGGATAGTGCTCTCAAACAAGAACGTTGGTTATGTCTATGAAATTCCACATGGTTCTTCTTCGTCGGCTTCATAGTTTCGTCGGCTTCTTTTTTGTAATATAGTAGGAATTTAGTATCAATATTGTAAATACTTTGTTTCATTTTAAATATATAAATATTTTACAACTTCAACAAGTTTTTTTGTAATTTATTGGCTTTGTCTAGTGTTTTTTATTATCTGTGTGCTGCTATTCATTTGTCGGTTGGTTTTAGGATTTATCATTGTTTTTAGTATTATTGATTATCCTCTGGTCGAGCATGTTGGGTTTACTATGGATCCTTGGTATATTGTATTCCTTTGGGCTTTCATATTTATCCTCGGGTCCAGCATGTGTTGGATTGCTGTGATTGTTGTTATGTTGACTCATTGCTTCTTTTGTCTTGTGTGTCTTTTGCAGGTTGTGAAGGCTACCATCATCCCTCCATATAGGAGTGATCATAGTAAACCGCCCTCCAATTGTGGCTCCTTTTCTGAGTACTCTGGGTCGCTTCCTGGAGGTTTTTCCCAATCCCACTATTCAAGCCATTTCTTATGTGCACTGCAACCGATGCTGCCTCTGCTATCATGGACTTTTCTACACAGAAGGTTGATGATGGTGTTGTTGATAGCCCTCCTGAGCGGAGGGCTGGAATTCCTTGTGTAGCATCTCCTTCGCCACTCAAGCGAATGTGTGCATCTATAGAGCCTGTTGGTGATTGCACTTCTAAACGGCAGCTCTATCTTAATGGTGCAATTGATGTAGACGAGGTGAAGGAGTCTGAGCCTATCTCTTCCAACTTGATTATTTTGCGTTCGTTTATTCGTGTCGAGCCTTCCCCTCCTACCCTTGCTAAGTGGAGGCGGCTTCCTAGTTCAAGATCTGAAGGTATTGTTGGAGTTAGTAATCCTCCATCCCGTTCAACGGGATTGCATACCGAATCTCTCGGTATTAAGCCTAGATCTTTGAGATCCGCATCTTCACAGATTTGTCGGAAGTCACTATGCTTGAGTGGAGGTGGTGGTTCTGGGGCTGGTAGTGGTCGGTGCCATCAATCACGTCATTCACCTATGCGAAAATCCGTGAATTATTCGGAAGTAGATGATTACTATAAACCCTATTCTCGGAGGAAGGAAATTATGATTGGGTATGCGAAAGTGAAAGCGCAAGAGGCCTTACTTTTGCAGACACGAGGAGGTGGTTCAACCATTCCTTCTAGTGAGGGGGGAACTCCTAAGTAGGAACAGTTGTATATGCTTTAGGAGTCCTTCCTTGTTTTGTTGTAGACACGATAGTATAGATCCTAGACTACTATAAATAGAAATTAATTTGTAATTACCTATGTTGGTAAACGAT
The DNA here is from genome assembly GCA_963971425.1 of Bryoerythrophyllum caledonicum. Lineage (NCBI taxonomy): Eukaryota > Viridiplantae > Streptophyta > Bryopsida > Pottiales > Pottiaceae > Bryoerythrophyllum > Bryoerythrophyllum caledonicum. The sequence continues at coordinate 51,217,649 of OZ020514.1, read as the reverse complement.
GTCATGAAAATAAAGTTTTAGTATTAATATTTCCATTGTGCTCACTCATTTTCGACTATGGATGGAATTATATTCTCTATGCCGATCTATTAATAGTAAGTCTTTTGTAATGCAATTTTGAAGCATCGCAATGATCGTGTTGTTTATTGTTGGATTTGGGATGTTTCTTGTATGGTGCATGATGTATGCCTTCGTTTGCAACAACTTTTCACGATATTTGTGTCCGAAGTAATAGGCTTTTAGTCTCAAATCTCACGATTTGTCTCATTTTAATGAATATGGTGTTTTAATCATAATTTCACTTGTACTTTGGTCCATCTTGAGGTTTTTTTGTTTCAGTTTTACTATATGAATTGTCGCAGATCTTGTGATTGTAAAATAGCTCAATGTATCTTGGATCAAGAGAGCCCTCTATGTACCCTGCGTCATGAGATTCCTTTCTTGTAACCTCGATCAAAATATCCCTCTATAAAACCACAATTGGAAGATCCCTCAATGAATCCAAATATATATGATTAAATATTCCATATTTAAATTTCTTCATTATGCTTGTTTTGCAATCAATAATTCATTTTAGAATTTGTGTCTACCTGAATGTCTTAATTTTTCCTAATTTCTACGCTCAACCTACATTAATTGAAATATTCCATGCCCCTGTCAGTTGGAATATTTTGTCATACTGGTAACATTGAAAGATCTCTTGGTCTAGCTATCGATACAAATAAATGAGCCAAAGACATGATTTTATTCTAAAGTCCAGATTTTCTTAAGTATGACATTTTGTGCTTGTATAGAGAAGTTATTGGTTGCAAGGATAATATGGCTTCACTGTGCAATTGAATGGTTGCAACCACCAATGCACGGTAGTTGCAACTATACAATGGCTTCAACCTAGTTGGGATGTTAAACGATACCTACGGCAGAGAACTTTGAGGCCATTGATCATGCCAAAGTATTCTATACGTTGAATTTGCGTTCAGAATACCACCAAATTGGACTAAGAGAAAAATACAAGGAGAAAATTGCATTTCTGGGCATTGACAATGATGGGAAGGACTGGTTGTTCTAGTGGAAGTTCTAACCATTTATATTGAAGAATGTGCTTGCAGAACTTCAGAGGGTTCTGGACCAGGTATTCTTTAGCTTAGACTTCGTCAAATGCTCCATTGACGACATCATTGTCTTTAGCAAAGATTGTAGGCTCTACAGGCTATACTCGATAGAGGTGTTTGTCTAATTGAGGCTCTACAATTTGAAGTTGCACCGTATTAAGTTGAAATTCTACTTTTACCACATTAGGTATTTAGACCACATGACATATCTAAGTAAATTGGGTGTGTTAGCTAGCAAAGTGAAATTAGTGATGTCTATTTCTAGACCAGGAGATGTAAGTAGGTTGCGTGCATCCTTGGAATAATGTAACTACTATTGAAAGTTTGTAAAGACTTTCAACGCTATTGCAAAGCCATTGACCATCTTGACAAAGAATGACCAACCTTGGATCTAGGGAGATGAAGAAGAGACAACCTTTCTACAGTTGAAGGACCACTTGGCATTAACATTGATCTGCGGAGACCAATAGTAGGAAGAACTTACCACCTACACATGGTTTGGATCACATTGAAAACCCGCACAATGTTAACACAAACGGATGACGATGAAAAGGATTTTGTAATTGCGTACGTCCTTCGATCCAACAACGATGCAAAAGCCCAATAAAAATGGTATGAAGGGTAGTGTTTGGCTACCATATAGGCAACTGCTCAATTTTGGTGTTACCTTTATGAGAACGAGCTTTTGTTGGTTATAAACCATCAACCTTTGAAGTGGTTGATGGAATCTGACAAACGACAAGAAAACTAGCGCGGTGGGGCCTTGATGTTGATGTAGTACTATTATAAAGTAGTTCAAAGAGCGAGATTGATGAACATGGATGATGTTGGCCTTTGCTACAAACGAGTTTCAAATAAGGCAGATGCTACAAGCGCTGGGTAGAAGGTGGGGATGAGGCCAATCCATTGCCAAATTGACAGGGTTGTCTACATAGACGGACAGGGGCCCAAAGACTGCGGACGGACGGACAATAGGACGGACGGACAGGACGGGCAACACTTTTTGGCGGACAGTTGCGTGTAAAAAAAATTACAAACCCTAAATCAAATTTTCAACTTACCCCCCAGTAAACCACGTGTGCACGACACGTCATACGGCTTTCCACGTCACATCAAGGGGCGGGCACGTACCAATCTGGACCGGGCGCGTTCATGTAGGACCGGGCGCGTTCCAATTAGGGCGTGGCGCGTTGATTTAGGGTCGGGCGCGTGCATATAGGGCCAGGCGCGTACCCCTAAGGGCCTCGAGCGTGCATTTCAGGGCCGGGCGCGTTGCACTCAGGGTCGGGTGCGTACCGTCAAGGTCGGGCGCGCAGCGTCACGGGCCTGGCGCGTTCCATTGTAGGTCGCGCGCGCACCTGCCTATCGGGTGCGCGCGATCGAACACTGCGTCTGCCCCTCAAAAGGGCTGAGGTTTAGAGAATTTGAAAGAATTCAATTGTACCACGGTGCTCTAACATTAAAATTATTTATTTCAATGTGGTGCTTTCATGAATGGGTACTCTCAACACCAAGTACATATTTTAAAACCGCGGTGCTATTGTACCATGCTATCACCACACCACTAAAGTCACTTTTAACTTGTAGTACCCTCATGTCCGTCATCTTTTAATCATGTGAGCTTGAGGATTCTTCATTGTGTTTTCGCTTCCGTTTTGATCGGCGAACATATTGGAGAAGAGAAAGCCCGCGAAGCACCACCGTATTGTCGCCAGGTACCTCATCGCAATCCTCATCGTCTGCATCATCGCCCGATGATGAGAAGTTCTCAGCTGCATTTTCCAAGACTGGTGCCACGTACTCCTCAATCTCCAAGGCCAGGTTTCGTAGTTGTAACTCGGCTCCAGTAGTTGATGCGGCGTTCAAAAGTCGTTTTACTCGGATATTCTTCCTTTTGTCTATTACTCCATCCATGTTTTTGGAGCGGTTGCCTTTGACCCCAATGACTCTCTCCGAGGTTCCACCTTGCCAAGGTCCCGTGAAGAAAGGGAGAGTACCATTGTTCTCGCCCCTCCGTGTCCCTAAATGGCTGCTCATAGTAGAAGACCCAACCCTCGCGGAGGGAAGATGTGGGGTTAGTATCGCACGTTCTACACTACCATTTGGGCCGAGTGCGCTACGGTGGACGGGTGGCCGAACTATTGTTGAAGAGGTCATTTTCTTTTCACGTAAAAGAGTTCTTCCGATCGATGCGGTACATTGATCACGTGGCCGCCGAAAAAAATCTTATAGTGTCATGTCTTCCTCTGAGTCCGGTTCTATTACTTGAGGCAAAACCGGAGAGCTTCTCACATCTTCAATGGACCCCGTGGTTGCCATTGGCTCATGGGATCCATTATCGTTTCCACCACTGCTCACTTCGTTTCCATCGTGAGGAAATGTATCGTTTGCTGCAATGCCAATGCCATGACCGTCGAGTTCAGGGCCATCGCCACTAGAAGGGCCCGAGGCGCTAGAGCCGTTTGAGTTCATATACTGATTCTCCGAGATGTTGTCATCTCCATCAAGATTGCCCCCCAATGCCGACCCATCTTCGTCTGCCCTAGCTTCTTGGGCACGGTCTTCACCCGATAATTCTACTATAGTATGGACTGCCGCTGCGTCGACATCATCAAACACAAAAGGATCCACTAGGTCACCGTGGACGTTGTGAAAATGGTCATGTAGTGCATCTCCACCGTGCTCGTTGTTTGCAGAGTTGTCCCTAGGTGGGCTATGATCAGACAGGGGGTTGTTGTCACCGGCAAGGTCTTCCCAATCGCCGCCCATCCAGTTGTAACCCTCATCATCCGACTCCAAACCCTCGTCCTCTGTGTTTGAAGGAAGTCCCCCATCTAGATCAGACTCCTCCGAATGCACATTCTCCTCATACCATCGAATTGGGTCTGGACGAGCACATTCTCGGAGCATTTGACTATTCGTGTAGATGTAAACCAAATCTTCCGCTTTCTGCACTCCCAAGCGATTTCGGCTCTTACTATGCACGAACGAATACATGCTCCAATTACGCTCACATGACGAGGCCGAGCAGGTTTGTGCTAGTATACGCTTCGCAATGATAGGCAATGATTGCCCGCCCACACGGTTCCACCATTGGTGAGGCAAGAGGTTGTTGTTTTCAATTTCCCCAGCTTCCTCCGGTGAATATGGGCCTCGCAATTCTTCATACTCCGTGATTTCGAGCATTACTCCCGAAAAAGACACTCCGAGTGGACCACAGAGCGTCATAACAACCTTGTTTAGGGCCCTTTCGGCCTCACCATTGTTTTGAATTTGCAAGTTATTGCCTAGATAAGGATTCAATAAAGCCCCTGCATAATGGAGATCTGTTGTCATCATCTCCCAACGCCGTAGGAATGATCCTTCAAGGCGAGTTGCAATTCCGTCAAGCATGTTGAATGGCGCATTGCGCAGCTTGAACACGTGCTCCTTTAACTTGTTCATGGTCACCCAAGCAATTTCCATTGCCGGAGTGTCACCATCAAAAGTCCGCAATGCCTTTAGTACTGGTGCCACTACAAATTCAAAGTTACTGCATCGATGCCGGAAAGTCTCGTCTAGAACGGTGGCTCGCACCTGCGATGCCTTCGCATGGGCACGGTGCCCGTTTTGCCTATCAAAAAGAGAGGATACGTAGGATATCCATGTTGGGTCTATCACAACCATCTCCACGGCATTCTTCACTTCCAACAGACGGTGGATCACTATGTAATTGCATGCAAACCTTGTTGCTGCTAGCGACAACAGAGACAATTTTGGCGAAAATCGACAAAAAAGGGCCATGGGCACATGGTGGTTCCGGATATATAATGCAATCTGTTTCGCCTTTTGGACGAGGTCTGCAAATATGTCTTCCTTCCCCCAGTCCTCGAAGAGGAGGTCCAAAATATGTGCACAACACCCTTGAGTATATATGTGCGGGTACTCATCGTTGACCTTCTTCATTGCCCCCAACATGTTTGAAGCATTATCGGTGCACACTTGGACCACATTCAATTGTCCAACCTTACGGATAAAACTTTTCAATTGGTCCCCTATATATGCCGTAGATTTCTTCATACCCGTGGTGTCTATAGACCCCAAGAAGATATCACCCATTGGACATACAAGCATGATATTCATGAGAGGGCGACGTGTAACATTGTCCCACCCGTCGGAGCATATTGTTGCCCCATACTTGGCAATATCAACGCCGGTCTTCTTGTCCACAAGGTCTTTCACTTTTTTTTTTAGAGGCTCAATGTATGTCGTCCTCATGGCATTCTACGATGGTGGTGTATAATCGAAACCCGCCTTTGATGTTGCGAGGGTGGCCTTGATGAAGGCCGGATGTCTAACCACGTTGAATGCAACGTTTGCTTCATAAAAAAATTGTGCCCATAATTCGTCCAACTCTTATCGTTTTTCTATTTGGTAAGCCTCTGGAAAGCTCCGTTGTCGTACAGATCTTGGTGTTGATGATGTTGCTTGGCTTAGAGGATTTGTGGACTGCGTATTCTCCTCTATTCGAGTTTCCAAGAAAGTACCTTGTTGGATGGATTGGCTAGAACAAGGTTCAGTGGAACATGTTGGTGGTGCGCTAGGAAGGCCAACGATCTCCGCCTCGGTCATCCTAGGTGGAATAATATTCCCGCATCTTTTAAAACGGGCCTTAACTGCTACTGGGGCCTTAGTGCACGAAGTCTTCGTCCATTGTGGATACCCATAGTGTGACATGCACCTCCACGTTTGTATGCGAACGTGTAATTGCACCAAACACATGTCACTTGATCCTTCTTGTTAAATGTGTACCATGGGGCCCACTCCTTCGTTTGAACCCTTTGTTGAGACGACATCACAATAAAATTGGCGTGCAATGTTGTGCCAAAGAGAATCCGCCAAAAGTAATAGGAAATTGTGTGTGCATAGAAAATAATGACCCAAAGGTCACTCACAAACTTGTAGATTCATGCAAGGAGCCCAATCAAGAGTTCCAGCACACGAAGCCAAGGATGTGAGGTGAGTCAAGCACATCCCATATAGTTCTTATATAGTGCTGGAACAGGAGCATCTTGGGCCGGGCGCGCACAAGGATGGCCGGGCGCATTCTCTATGTGGCTGGGCGCGCACGCTGTGGGCCGAACGTGCACGCTTCCAACCGAGCGCGCACGCTGTGGGGCCGTGCGCGCACAATGTTGGGGCGTGCGCACTAATTCCTACTATATATTGAAACATTGCAACACTTAACATTTTGATATGTAAAACATCTCATAAAAAACCACTAAATATACATGATGCCACTCAATTTACAAGGTTTTATTAAATATACAAAATATCGCCCAATATTAAATGGCAGTTATAAAATTGTAGAAAGCTCTTGTTCCAAAACAATTCAACATTGCTCCATGTACATTTCTCGCACTGTTGTAGTTCTAGAATCCCTTAAAGCCAGTAAAAAATGAAAGAAGATTGTCTTTCTCTTGAACTCGTGCCTTCAAGTCATGAATTTCTTCAAGACATTTTGCAACTTCATTATCCTTCTCATCGAGCTCTTCTCCTAGATCCTCAATTACGTCCAAGCTTTCTTTTAGTCGCTTCACAACTCGAGGATAATCCTCACGACTCATCCAGTCACCCTCCGTAGACTTTTTTTTATTATCCACGCCCTTTTCAGGTATCGCATCCGTCTTCGGGGCATCTCCGTCTTTTTGTGAAACTGACGGTTTAAGGTTCGACGCTGATATGATGGACAATTCTTGAAGCGTGCGCACAGACTCATGACATCCAGTATCCGAGTCGGATGATGAAGACGCGGACCACTCGATTGTTTGATTCAAAGGTTCAACTTCCATGGTTTTCCCGAGACCTTCTCCTGGAAACTTCCGCACAAACGGTATTATTAATCCAATGACTGGCGCCATCTTGGAGTGTGTTTGGATTTCCATTGTCCTCCAATCAACCGGTACGCCAAGTACCACCTCCGCGTAAACCATTCGTAAAATTGAAATGTTTATTGAGTTGCGGCTCAATTTCGCCTCGTCGTAAATGTGCTGGTACGCTTGGATACAACGCTCCTTGAAGAACTCATTGGTGCAGTACCCCAAATTGGCCATGTTTGTACGTTGCATTAGAGAATATCGCGAGTATGGCCAGAGGTGCCCCAAATGACACCATCCAATGTATTTTGCACATTGTGTAAATGTCCATGGGGTTGGAACTGACTCCCAACCAGAAAATGCCTTCATCTTCTCATCCATCAACACGTGAAGGCGCTTCTTCTGCTTTGAGCGTGCGTGACGAAAATCACGTTGTCGCTTTCCGTGGGGACTACTAGTGGTAGATGGTTGTCCAGAATCCATGGTAACAAGGTGGAGGAATACGAAGGTGGCAAAATACAAAGGTGTCAATAGACACCATAAAAAACTTCCCAAAAGTGCCAAGCAAGCAGCCGCCACATGGCAGTTGCGGGCCAAAGTGCCTAGGAAGTGGGGTCCGTAACTTTGAAATCTCATATTTATAGTAAATTAGTGACCTCTGGCGGGCGCATACGACCATGAGGCGCGCGTACGCTGGAAGGCTACGCGCGAGAGGGGTGTGCCTTGAACTTGTGCCTTGAACTTGACATACAATACTTTTACTTACTTATAACCTAGTGCCTTGAATTTATACTTACTTATACAATACTTATACTTTTACATACAATACTTAATACTTATACTTACTTATACAATACTGATACTTACTTAGGCACACAATACTTATGCTTACTTAATGATTTTTTTGGGAGAGTTAGTACCTTCAATTAACATGCTCAATGATTTGTTCCCCTAACTTATACTCATATTAAGATATAATATGGATAATTTGTATGGTAGAATGCCATCTCTTATCATTTGGAAGGCCGTTGCAATTAGTTACATATAATTCAACCAAGAATAATAATGTTGCATTAATATTGGGGATTTTGTTACATCCCAAATCATTTATTATGCAAGAAAGTAACATGATTTTTATGGTTTAGTCTTATGATTGACATGTTTGAGACAAAAATTTAAGTTTTATTCTTCAACACATGATATAAATTCCACTACAAAAAAATTCTCGATGATACTATAGACTATTGTAGTCGGTTATCAAATATTAGACAAAAGTGAATTTAATTTATTGACCGGGGTGCATGAAGTTGTACAATCATGGAAGATCATAACACATTCATCAAATATATAATTTAAACGTATACAAGACTGTATTGAACATTCATTTTATTACATCTAGCCAAATTATAAAACGTGCTGAACCATACAAACTTGATTAACGTCAGAGATAAACAATATTGTTTTGAACTAAAGCCATTTACAAATGAAGTGCAATTTACAAAATTCACAAGGTCTATGATTTCAAAATGTTACAAAATTGTCTGTTTATCATTCATGGCACTACTTCCATTGCTATCAAATTCTACGACTTTAAAGTAAACACCAACTTTGCGTATTCCTAGATTTGATTGTCCTTTTCTTGGAGTACATCGCGTAATTTTTGAAGTTCTTCTTTGTTGCGGTTGGCTTCTTCTACCAGATTCTTGTTTTTCTGTAAACTCTGCTCATATTTAGCAAGAAGTTGAAGATGAGCCTCTCGTCCAATTGGAACATCATCAGAAGACTCTAGGTTTTCATTGATGTTCTCATATGCAACCGCGTCCATCTCAGTTTGATCTTCTTCCTTGCCGAAATCTTCTCCAATTGTCGGTGTTTCTTGGAGGGCAGAATCTAGCCAATGGCATTTAATAAAGCCCTCAATCTCCTTGCGAATAGATGGGTCGCATCCAGTATCCGAGTCGTCACTGCAAGTGTCAGACCACACGACTTCCTCGTTTGGAACTTCAACTTCCTTCGCCTTTTTTCCTAGAGCTTCGCCAGGAAACTTGCGCTCTATTGGTAGTGACGCCGTGGATATTGGTGTCATCTTGGAGTTTGGTTGTATTTCCATCGTCCTCCAATCAACTACTACTCCGAGTACAATCTCAGCATACACCATACGTAAAATGGATAGATTCACCTCGTTCCGGTGAACCTTTGCCGTGTTGTAGATGTGATGGTACGCTTGGATGCACCGTTCTTTGAATACTTCATTGGTGCAGTAATTTAAATTACCCTTGTTGTATTTCCGAAGTTGCGAATACCGCGAATGCGGCCACATTCGTCCCAAATGACACCATGCAATGTACTTTGCACATTGTGTAAATGTCCACGGGTTTGGTACATCTCCCCAACCTCGAAATGCCTTCAGCTCACCATCGATGAATATGTGAATGCGTTTCTTCTGCTTGTGGTTGCGTACTCGTCCCGCATCACGCTCTTGTTTCTTCATTTTCTTCTCGGAAGCCCGAATCTCAGAAGGCCCACTTGAGTCCATGCTTGAAACTAGCGTCAAGGGCACCGGGAGTAAAAGGGTGTCAATAGACGCTAGGATGAGAAGGGATGTCAATAGATACCGGAACCCACTTCCCAATAGTGCTTAGCAAGCAGCCGCCACGTGGCAGTTGCAGGCCAAAGCGCTTGGGAAGAGGGCCCATCATGCCACAATTTCGAAACTTATAGCAAGGCGCGCATGCCCCCCATAGGCCGGACGCGTACGAAATGGGACGGTCTCGCGCGTACCAATCATGGTCTCGGTAGGAGGAACAAAATGGTCGGGCGCGTGCGAATAGGGCCAGGCTCGTGCGCTTCAGGGTCAGGCGCGTGCGCTGTGAAGCCGGGCGCGTGCGAATAGGGGCCGGGCGCGTGCCTTTTGAGGCCGGGCGCGCACGCTTTGGGGCCGGGCGCGCGCGAATGGGGGCCTAGCGCGCACGAATAGTGACAGTGCGCGCGCAAATGGGGATGGGGCGCGTGCGCTCTGAGGTCGAGCACGCGCGAACAGTGGTCGGGCGCGTGCACTATGGGGCCGGGCGCGTGCGAACAGGGACCATGGAAAGTTCCTATCTTGCAAGTTGAATTATCTTAAATGTTACAAACTAATTTCAATGTTTCAAAAGAGATGCAAGAATCGGGTCAATGCTTTAAAGATGTCCTTATATTTATATTGCACATGCAAATTTCGCAACATACAAAATGGTTACAAATGCTACACTTTCATCTTGCAT